>JAUCBJ010005741.1:0-143670 GCA_032718475.1 Nemertoderma westbladi | reverse complement strand
GTAACGCAGGAGGAGTAAACGAACAAATGTAATATGTCCTCTACTTAAAGTAATTGAATTGCCGTACTACTGTAATGAGAATTTCAAAGATTTTTGAGTCAAATTTTAATAATATCTCGAAACAGGAAATGTCTATAAGGCAGGCCTACATCCTAAATTTGCATAGAGGATAAAACAAGCAGGAAACGAGCTGTATCAACAAATCAGGGTGATAATATAACAAGTATTATCAAGTCAAGTCAAGTTTGTCAAGTCAAGTGATGTCAAGTCAGTATGTCAAGTCGTATGGCGCCAAGTCAAACTACTATCAAGTCACGTGATGTCAATCAAGGCATTAATTATGAAGTGATGTCGAGTCCAATGATGTCAAGTCAAGTGTCATAAAACCAAGTGATATCAAGTCAAATAATTTAAATTGTTAAAAAGTGTTGTAAAGTCAAGTGAAGTCATATACCATCATGATAAATGACCATGATGTCTGTCACGGTTTTCTAATTATTGAAATGGCTTCCGTCAATTTGTTTCACCCACTGCATCGTACCCATCTTGTGAAATTCCACCATAAGAGGCAGGCAAAGAATCGCAAGTTTTCTTTGTTTTAGCTTTTCCAAGGCTCGTCATTGTTAAAATTGATTTCTAATATTAAGGGGACCATTATCTGATATTCATGATTCTGTATATAAAACAAGATTTTTTCACAATTTCTCAATTTTGACATTTTCCACTGTCAATTTTTTTATTTTTGTCCAAAAAGTTTGAGTCTACTCTATATATAGCATCTCTATATATATATATATAGCTGCAAACTCAAAATATTATAAGTAAAAAATGTCAAACTGAAAAATGTTGTGTTTGGTTTGATAATTCTGAAGGTATACGGGTTTTCGATGTCGCTGAACAGGATGACACTAGTTATAAATATTTCTGGTATGTGCATGTGCAAATCCCATTTTGGTGCCATTCAAGTGCCCCAAAACGAAAACTACAAGTAGCACAAAATTATAAAGTGTTAAATTTTGACTTTGGTTATAAATATCCACAGTATACTGGTTTTCAAAGTCGCTGATTACTACGATATAACTCGTAAAAAATCATTCGTGTTAACGCAACTATCATTTTTGCTGCTTGTCCGGTGGGACGGATAAATACAAATGGCGTACAATTTCAAACGCCAAAAATCGAATTTAGTTCGATAATCCTATATTTTTGAGTGTCATATTCGTGATCAGCGTCCCAGAAAACCCACAATGTCATAAAATCAGGTTGATTTGATAATCATTTTTGTATTATCCAATTAGTGCTACTTGTATTTTTCATGCCGCACATTGACACGTACATATCCATAAATTCCCTAATCAATAATGTACGATATATTTCAGTGTTATATTCGTGATCAGCATCCCAAAAAACCTATATGGTCATAAAATCAATTTGATTTAATTAAGGATAAATAAATCTTGTTTGTAATGCAAAACATGATTCACAATCGAAATACGGCCATCGCACAGCACAATATATAATATGTATATGAGATCATCCTCTGTGTTCATCCGTGGGAGTTAGTGTGGAGTCCAGTCCCCCTTGCCTTGTACGTAAATACAAGAAAAGGAAGCAAGTGAAAGAGTACCCTTAATATTGCCTCCAGTAGTGCTTCATATTCACAGATAAATTTACATTACCCCGAATTATTATGAACCCGAATTTGTGGGGCAAAGGGCCTTCCTATTTACATCACAAATCAATATCGCCGCAGGCTGGCTTCCCCATCCATTGCATTAGCTACACTACTGTCTGGCCAGCAGACATATATTCGCCTTCAAGCTCGATATATTGCCTTCTCTAACAATGGCATCGCCGTTCACTCCATGTAAATAATTAAATGTTCTAGAATATTTTATAGACAGCACGAATTCGCTGCCTAACTGCAGAGGAGAAATGTTCCTACAACTGGTGTTATAAATTCCATGAGATAATTTTAATCAATATTGATGGTGTCATTTGTTTGATGTTAGCACAACTATTACATGTTAGCAGAACTCTAGTCAATGATTTTTGAATGTTCAAGAAGAGGACGCTAAAGGGATACACGATTTTTTTCCCTCACATTTCAGGTATTGCAAAGTGGCACTTGTGCTAACATTACAAAGAGTACATGGGGACCCGATCAAAACGTCGGACACATGTCCCTGATCAAATGTCAGCTCAACTTGTTACCACTATTTTTTTGTCACCACAACTGCCATTTTTGATAGCCAAATGTTAGCACAACTGCCAGTTGGATATTCCTCTCTCTCTCTCTCTCTCTCTCTCTCTCTCTCTCTCTCTCTCTCTCTCTCTCTCTCTCTCTCTCTCTCTCTCTCTCTCTCTCTCGCTCTCCCTGTGTGTGTAATGCTCCATGTGCTCTGTAGGATGTCTGCAGAGCACACAGGACACCACGTCCATATCATACCATAGGTTTGTACGCTATAGCCGTTATTTAAACCGGACCGCCTAGGTTATAATAATTTACAGCGATTATCAGAAAATAACAGCCGCAATTGAATCTCCACTTGGCGGTGTGGTGGTAATGAAAGCAAGGGCGGGTAGGGGCTGTGTGGAGTTTAATTCTGAGTTACGCAATGTGTTGGGTGGATGGCTACAATACATTATAATGGGGGGGGGGGGGGGGGGGGGGCAACTAGCGTACCGAGCGAGGGGGAGGCCATGTGAAAGCATACTGAAAAACTCCTTTCCAGTTGAAATGAGAAAAAAATATATATATATATTAAAGATCCACATTCCAAATTTTCTGAAACAAAAGCATTTTTCGAAACAGAAAGCTTCGCATTGTAACCTGGCTGGCCAAGGGCTAGATCCTTGGGGGGGGGGGGGGGGGGGGGGTAATATGAGAATATCCCTTGGTATTATTATATCAGTTGACATTGTGGCCTTCTGGCTGGCCACAAGTGGGAAATACGTTGCTTTCTTGTAAGGAGAAATAATTGATTCGAGTCACAACAAATTATGTCATAGGGAGTACAGGAGTCGGTGGTCTCAGTGCTATTTGCTGTATATTATTAGCTTGGGGTGCCGACAGCGACAGACCATTAACAAAGTAAAGGCATATCATGTGTAATGGCTCTTAGCTTATGCCGCCCCAACATGTAAAACCATTTATCTGTTGTGGAATGGAATTCCCCGAAATTTCGAAATTTACTAAAGGCTTCCCAAGAAATTAGACAGCCAACTAACCCATACACAGGAGGCCGCGAACCAAAGAGATTGGCCTCCTGGCACTGAGCTGGCCTGGTCGCAAAGGAACTATGCAGGTAGTAATGTGTAGTAAACTAATTTATTACACTAAATTTTCTTACTAAAATTTCAACATGGAGGACTTTTCTGTTTGCCCAAAAACAATTAAACAGACGTTGTATTTGTCTCGATATTAATTAAAATTTCTACCTTATCTCGCAAATAGTGGCTCCAGTTGGTCGCAAATAAAAAAGTTCTCCAGCGCAAATCGATGAAATCTACTTTGGTTTATTGTTTTGGTTAGAAAACACAACCCCTTTAACCTGCTCCTTTCGATGTTTTACATTAATTTTTTGAAACTAATTGTAGCTGTACCAGTAATGGGCTTGTTCTCAGATACACTTGCGGTGACAGCACGGTGAAATCGCATACTGTGAATCACAGCATTTGGGTTGTTGTTACAGAGATGCGAGTAAAGCAGTTACAGTGAACTGTATGTTCGGTTGGGTGATGACTTAGCCCGCGGGAATTCTTAGCCCGCAAAATGGGAATCGTTTACCCGCAAGCTTTCTTAGCCAGTGGGCAGGGCATCCTTAGCCCGAAAATAAATTGTATTAGCCCGCGGGAATTGATACTGGACGATTAAATTGACAGACTGGCTTTCTAGTGAATAATTTCTAATGAAAATAATTTAATAATATTCCAGAGGCTGTATTTCAGAACGTAGCCCGGAGTTGTTAGTGGGGCCTATTACAAGACTCAGTCTGGTACTGGTACACTACCACAACACTGTGTTGTCAATCTAATAATGATTATAATAATTCACAGCCACAATTGAATCTCCACTTGGCGATGTGGCGTAATGAAAGCAATGGCAGGTATGGGCTGTGCTGTGTGGAGTTTATTTCTGAGTTACGCAATGGGTTGGGTGGATGGCTACAACACATTATAATGAGGGGGGGGGGGGGGGGGGGGGGGTGCAGGTCCGCAGCTTGTACAATGATATAGTAATAGTCCACAACAAGAGAGGGTATGGGATCACTGGGGTTATATTGATGCCTTGTCTTACAACGACCTGTGGAGTCGGCCGGATGGTTAAAACCCTCCATTAATTAAAAATGAATGAGCATAATTTAATAAGTATTACTAACCCAATTTGATTTTTAATATTTAAAAAATTATAATTACAATACGTTAAACTGAATTAAAAAATACGTAACTAATGATGTACATAACATAGTTTACTTTAAAACAAATCAGGTTTTCAATAAAATTACCTTATCAGAGTATTACAATTAAATTACCTACATTTTTAGAAGGTATTTTAGGGGGTGCGCTGGCGCTAGCGCTTGGATTTATTTATTTCTTTATTTACATTTATTAGTATAATTAGAGACAGGGGCAGGAAGGAAGCTTGTCGAATTTACACAATTACTGTATAAGCAAATGCAATGCAACGGCAGCCATCGCGCTGCTACGTCAATGGAGGTCTTTGGCCTTGATTCTGATTTAAGGAACATTGAAACTAATTTCTAATATAACAATATAATTTAAAAATATTCCAAAGGATGTTTTTCTGAACTAGTTGTTAGTGTAATAATAGGCCCTAGCAAGCTCCATCCACCGCCCTGTCAATCACATCGCGGCTTGGCCATTAACAAAAGCCAGTTCTCGGCGGGAATCTGAATTCAAAGGCATGCCGCAGAAGAGCGATGTAAACTGTTACCTTGAAATCATTTCAATGTCATTTCAATATGAGACAGAAAGTCTGGAATTTCGGTCCATCGATTTCAAGGTAATTTCAATATGCCATCAATGTCATTTCAATGTCAATTATACTTTCAATGCTACTCTATGGACACATTTTGATCAAACATTGATCAATGTTTGATCAAAGTTTGATCAATGTTTGATCAAAGTTTGATCAATGTTTGATCAAAGGAATGCTTTTTGAGAGCGGGACTGTATAATGTAAAGGTTAATGGAAAATTCCACTGATATATAATCCAAGTGTCAACTACGAATCCGGGGCTCATTATAACAACCTATACTGGACAGAGCAACGTATTTGGGACAAGAGCCCATTGAGGTATATGTACAACAGTGGAAATAAAATGGAAATCTAAATAAGTGCATTTGGAATACATGTTCCCTAGTTATGGTTAAAGATATACTGTTGGTGCCTCACAAATGGACTGTAAGACTGTGATGCATTATAGGCTATAGTGTTATCATTCATGTTGTATTTCCACACATGAATTTCATGTTGTGCAATTTATTCATATTGTGCAATTTATTCTTGTTGTGCAATTTATTCATGTTGTGCAATTTATTCATGTGGTGCAATTTATTTCACTTATAATAAATCTAAATACATTCGTATAATAGTAATTAAATGAAAATCAAATTAGTGATAGCGCACCCTCTTCCCCCAGACGCAACTTCATCCCAAATAGTCCTTAATAAGTCTTCAATTTGCCTCAAATAGGTTGTTAGTGTCCCATATAGGGTGTTTGTTTCCCATATATATATATGATTTTGTCCAAAATTGCATGTGGCTTTATCAAAATTATTTCAAATAGTTTATAAATGTAAAGGAATACTGAAAAGAATATTGACTTCATAATCATAGCTTTAATTCCAATTTGTCCCAAATAGGTTGTTTATGTCCCATATAGGGTGTTTGTGTTCCATACAGGGTGTTCTTGTCCCAAAGAGCGTTCAACTTTATCAAAATGATTTTACATAGTTTATAAATATAATGGCAAATACTCAAAAGAAAATAGAATCCACCATCATAACTTTAATTTAAATTTGTCCCAAATAGGTTGTTTGTGTCCCATATAAGGTGTTTGTGTCCCGTATATGGTATGAAGTGCTTATAATGATTTCAAATAGTTTCGAAATGTAATGGAATACTCAAAAGAATATAGAATTCACTATCATAGCTTTCATTTAAATTTGTCCCAAATAGGTTGTTTGTGTCCCATATAGGGTGTTTGTGTCCCATATAGGGTGTGAAGTGCTTATAGTGATTTCAAATAGTTTATAAATGTAATGGAATACTCAAAAGAATATAGAATTCATTATCATAGCTTTCATTTAAATTTGTCCCAAATAGGTTGTTTGTGTCCCATATAGGGTGTTTGTATCCCATATTGGGTGTGAAGTGCTTATAGTGATTTCAAATAGTTTATAAATGTAATGGAATACTCAAAAGAATATAGAATTCACTATCATGGCTTTAATTTAAACTTGTCCCAAATTGGTGGTTTATGACCCATATAGGGTGTTTTGGGTCCCATATAGGGTGTTTTGGGTCCCATATAGGGTGTTTGTGTCCGGCATGCTGGGTTTACGTCTTTTTGAGATCTTTTTGTTCTTTACGCTTTTGAATCACTGTTAGGGCTTCTGTTAATTCGTCTTAGACTTTGCAGATAATTTAGATGATCTTGTCGGAGTCGGAAAGGTCTCCAGCTTCTTGTATTTCCCTCTTCGGGTTGCAGGCGCGACTCCCCGTCTCGCCCAAACTGGTACTGGTATCGGTACTTGCGGCGGTACTGGCGGCGGTGGTAGTCGCAGGTAATGTAGTATGCAGCAGCGGCTGCAAAACTTACTGTGTAAGTTATACCTTACAAATAGTCAACCCAGCCATAGCCAAGCCATCCCTTTATAATTAGCCTAGATCAGTCTCGCACCTATTACAGCTCTCAGCACAGGATACCTACTGTCTGACTGTCAATCAATAAACACTCCAAGGACATAATCTGGCGTTCCCTTTTCTGTGGACATAATTTGGCGTTCCATTACGCCTAATTCTGATAATATTTTAAAAGTGAGAAAAACTTTTCATTCCGTAAAGCAATTTTTTTTCTTATGAGGTGAAATGTCATTATTATATTTTGCAAGGAATTCAGTGGTATAAATTTTAAAATGCGACAGTCAGACAATTTTGTATCGAATGCGCTTAGCGTTCTCATTTTTTCCTATGTTCGTCTTTGGGGAAAATGCAGCAAGATTGGTTCTGGCGTTCAAAAGGACAAAATCGGGCGTTGTGTTCCTAACTGGTAGCACAGTAGGTAGTAGGTAGGTACCAGTAGTAAGAGCAGAGTATGGAGTAGCACAGTACTGCACAGTCTGCACAGTACTGCAGTAGCCTACTACACACAGCCTGACAGCACAGTACAATCCACAGATCCAGCATTCTCTGATTCTGCAAGCGTGCATTTAAGGTACCGGTGCCGGTAGCTGGGTAGCGGTAATGCAGCAGTGTGTCTACTCTACATACTGCAGTACTGACATACAGACGTGCATTTGCGACGCAATGTGGTGATAGGGCTCCTTCAATTGGTAAAGTCAAAAGCTGAAAAGTGGCCGTTTATTGTTTTAGTTAAAAAAAAAGCCTGCCTCTGTAACCTGTTCCTTTCCCTCAATTGGTTTATGACGTGTGTTACTTCTGTACTTATTATGTGGAGACCCCAACACGTTAATCAGTTAATCCCCTTTCATTATCCAGCCGTTTTAATATACCATTCCTGCTGTATGAAAAATTTAGAAGAGGCTGAGACAGTGAGAGGTGGTGGTAGCATCAACTTGTAGTATTTCTTTCTGACAGGGCTCCCATAGCAGCATAGGCTTAGACGAAATCGTAGCTTGTACTGTAGTTAGCCTTAGCAGCAGCTGCAGTTGGCAAACCTGGCATTGCTACCAGTTTCCACCAAATATAATTTGTAATTAAATATTTGTTGGAGCATAATCTAATCTAGTCCTAATGCCTAAAGACTCCTGGCTGCCTGGGTACATAAGGCTGTAATATAAGCCTGTAAGGTTACCATAGACATAACATGAATGTAAACTAAACAATATCTGAATATGCTAAAAGTAAAGTACTGAAGTACAAAGTACCTAGAATGCTAGAATGTACCATTATATTCTAAGTACAGTACAGCAGTACACTGAAGATACATCAGCTGTACATACAGAGCTGCAAAGGTAACTTTCCATAACTTAATAGCTGTCTGGCTGTCTCTCATCACTCATATGCAGATATGTGATGCTTCATGTACCTTTAACAGTTTAAGTTTGATTCTCAATGTCACGTCGAAAATTGGACTTAAAGTCCAATAATTGGTCTTTTGCGGTCTTTTTTGGTCTTTTGCGGTCTTTTGCGGTAATTCGTAGGACCGTATATTTTCGATTAAAAAAAAAATCCCACCTGATCCAATTACCCAAGGCCCTGCAGTAGGGATAGGGAACATACCCTTAAATAAGCTCCAAAAGTGGGTTCTTATTTAAGGAAAATGGCTCTTATTTAGGGGTTTTTGGACCTTTTTTGGATATTTTTTCGATATAATATGCAATATCTTGTTTCATGAAAAAATACGGCATAATTTTATTTCACAATGTAAAAGTTGGGTCTTTCTTGAACATAAAGCAAAAAACCAGAAAACATTTCACCGTCCGGTTTTTTTTCTACAAGCGTTTTAAAATTGCATCAAAAATACGACCAGTTCCTAAATAAGGGGGATTTTTTAAATTTACCTTATTTAAGATATCGAAATTGTACACATAAATACTAAAAGTCCCTAAATAAGAACTTTTTGACCTGGGTTTATTATTTAGGAATACAATTGTATTCCAAAATCTGCACATTCCTTAAATAAAATAAATATTCCTTATTCCTTACTTACAGTATATATGATATGTGTTACACTTCTTTCATAATTCTTTGATTTATGTCAGTCTGGAGTCTGTATATTGCTAATTGTTGGGTTAGGGATAAGGACAATGGTTGCACTGCACTCTATAAATCCTCTAGAATATCGTATCATAATGAAGTTGCTAGCACTGGCATTCTTACCTCACATGGTAGCATAGAACAGTAGAATAGCCCATCGCCCATCTGAGCGCACATACATTGTCACGTATTTCGATGAAACATGACTCAAGTAACTGGACATCGCCGCACAGTTTCGAAAAACTAACTTGTGTCCTGCATTTCCTCTTCTGCTCCGCGTTACGTCCCACTTAGATGGATTGTCCAAAACAGCAAAATGTTGTACTTGAAAGGTGTGAAAAAAAGTGAAAAACCAATGTCAATGTCATGTCAACAGGCACAATGATGGTTCGGTTGGGCAGCTGATAGACGTTATGAAGGTTAAAAATGATGACTGGATGACGTTTTGGCTCAACTGGCTCAGGCAGGAGTGGGACACGTTCGTGGGACCTTTGCGCAGCATGAAGTGAGCAAAGCCTTAGCTATTCCTCTTCTGCTCCGCGTTACGCCCCACTTAGATGGATTGTACAAAATGTTGTACTTGAAAGGTGTGAAAAAAGTGAAAAACCAATGTCAATGTCATGTCAACAGGCACAAAGATGGTTCGGTTGGGCAGCTGATAGACGTTATGAAGGTTAAAAATGATGACTGGATAACGTTTTGGCTCAACTGGCTCAGGCAGGAGTGGGACACGTTCGTGGGACCTTTGCGCAGCATGAAGTGAACAAAGCCTTAGCTAGCCCTAGCTGATAGGGGCCCCACCCCATTTACATGTTGTCTTTCGTTAGTCAGAGGTCGTTCAACACAATACTCGTCTCCTTAATTTGCCTCATTGCGTTCGTTTGTTTTTTTTACCAAACTTCAGATTATTTCTAATCTTTTGACAGACTACATACATCAGTACATAGGCCTACTAAGTTTCGTTTAATTTCATCAAGGAATGACCGAGTTATTACCGATAAAAATTTACAACGACGACAGACAACTCGTTAATAGCACCCATATGCTAAGGCTTCGCTCACTTGAACGTGGCTCTCCCCCACATTCAATCCGGTTCGACGCAGTTTGTTGCTCATTGCTGCTCGTTGTGCTTTATTATTTCTCATTGTTGGTCATTGTTGCTCGTTGTTGGTCATTGTTGCTTGTTGGTGCTCATTGTTGCCGTTAGTTGTACCTTATTATTGCTCGTTGTTGCTCATTGTACTCTAATATTGCTCGTTGTTGCTCATTATTGCTCATTGTTGCTCGTTGTTGTACTTTATTATTGCTCATTCAATCGTTGTTCCTCATTGTTGCTCGTTGTTGGTCATTGTTGCTTGTTGGTGCTCATTGTTGCTCGTTAGTTGTACTTTATTATTGGTCGTTGTTGCTCGTTGTACTCTATTATTGCTCGTTGTTACTCATTATTGCTCATTGTTACTCATTGTTGCTCGTTGTTGTACTTTTTATTGCTCATTCAATCGTTGTTCCTCATTGTTGCTCGTTGTTTCTCCTTGTTGTACTTTATTATTGCTCATTGTTGCTCGTTGTTGCTCAATATTACTCGTTGTTGCTCGTTCAGTCGTTGTTGCTCGTTGTTGTACTTTATTATTGCTCATTGTTGCTCAATATATCTCGTTGTTGCTCAATATAACTCGTTGTTGCTCGTTCAGTCGTTGTTGCTCATTATTGCTCGTTGTTTCTCGTTGTTGCTCATTGTTGCTCGTTGTTGTTCTTTATTATTGCTCATTGTTGCTCAGTGTTTCTCATTGTTGCTCAATGTTACTCGTTGTTATACTTTATTATTGCTCAATGTTACTCGTTGTTACTCTTTGTCATTGTTGCTCATTGTTACTCGTTGTTCCTCATGTCCTAATTATGGGTCGTTGTTTCTCGATATTGTAATTTATTATTGCTCATTGTTTCTCAATGTTGCTCGTTGTTGTACTTTATTATTGCTCGTTCAGTTGTTGTTCCTCATTGTTGCTCGCTGTTTCTCGTTGTTGCTCGTTGTTGCTCATTATTACTCATTGTTACTCGTTGTTGCTCATTGTTGCTCGTTGTTGTACTTTATTATTGCTCATTCAGTCGTTGTTCCTCATTGTTGCTCGCTGTTTCTCGTTGTTGCTTTACTCGTTGTTCCTCATGTCCTAATTATAGGTCGTTGTTTCTCGATATTGTAATTTATTATTGCTCATTGTTTCTCAATGTTGCTCGTTGTTGTACTTTATTATTGCTCGTTCAGTCGTTGTTCCTCATTGTTGCTCGCTGTTTCTCGTTGTTGCTCATTGTTGCTCATTATTACTCATTGTTACTCATTGTTGCTCGTTGTTGTACTTTATTATTGCTCATTCAGTCGTTGTTCCTCATTGTTGCTCGCTGTTTCTCGTTGCTCATTGTTGTACTTTATTATTACTCATTGTTGCTCGGTGTTTCTCAATGTTACTCGTTGTTGCTCATTGTTACTCGTTGTTGCTCGTTCAGTCGTTGTTCCTCATTATTGCTCATTGTTGTTCGTTGTTTCTCGCTGTTGCCCATTGTTGCTCGTTGTGTACTTTATTATTGCTCATTTTTGCTCGTTGTTGCTCATTGTTTCTCATTGTTGCTCAATGTTACTCGTAGTAGTCGTAGTTGCTCATTGTTACTCGTTGTTGCTCATTGTTGCTCGTTCAGTCGTCGTTCCTCATTATTGCTCGTTGTTGTACTTTATTATTGCTCAATGTTACTCGTTGTTGCTAATTGTTGCTCGTTGTTACTCGTTGTTGCTCGTTGTTTTGTTACTCATTGTTCATTTGTTGCTCGTTGTTGCTTATTGTTGGTCATTGTTGCTCGTTGTGCATTTTTGCACCTATCCAATTAAGCTCAGAAGCTCCCTTATCTCTGCATCTTGCAATGTACTGTCACGGTTAGGCAGGTAGGAGGTCATAACTGTCATAAGCAAATAAGGGCAGGAGGACGGGGCTGGGAGACGAGGTTATAAGAGACATTATACAGTTATATAAGGATATTTAATTTAATTTATTTAATTTAATATATGAGAAATGAGGGCAGTATTGGTTGACAGAAGGAGATACGCAATGCGTATCCCATTGCGCCTCATAATAGCCTCTCGTCAACAAGTCAACCCCATCGACTAGCGGCACTGGCTGTTTCAGCTGATGGGGCTCTGTCGAAAATAAGTCTGTCGATAATAAACCCCTAAATAAGAGCCATTTTTCTTAAATAAGAACCCACTTTTGGAGCTTATTTAAGGGTATGTTCCCTACTGCCCTGGAACAATTGGCTGATTTGAAGTCCAATATTGGACTCACAGAAGTCCAATTTTGGACTTGAACTGGAGTCGAAGTCCAATTTTGGACTCAAGTCCAATTTTTGACTTCTCACCGACTGACTGTACCGGTACCGTTCAGCCGTTATCTTCTGATCTGACCTATCATACAGTATGTGGCATGTTAAGTGAGCTCAAAACAAAATTATTTCCTGGCGTGCATATATTCTTAACTGGCGCCGAATGTCAGAATGTATTTTAATTTGTATGCTACATTTTTTCTGGCGCACATCAATTTATAGAGTTCAGAGTGTTGGCGCGGCGCGATTTCCAATATTACTAGGCGCGGCGCGATTTTCATAATATCTGACGCGTTATCCGGCGCGCTTTTTGTAAGGATTCCACTAGGGATTTGCGTAGAGGTATAGCCTACATAGACTGACTGTAGACAGGTAGGGGTATGAGTCAGGACCCGTTCTGCAGTTAAGATGTTTGTTAAGTCAGTAGGGTTCCCTATCCCGATCGGGATATATAAATATATCCCGGGATATGTCAATGTACATAACTGTCATTTACTAAGAGACCATTTGCCAGAATGCATTAGTATATGCATATACAGTCAGACAGTACTGTATATGCATATACTAATGCATTCTGGCATTCGCCGATTCGCGCATGACACTGACAGACTGAATAATCTGTCAGTCTATTGTGCCGGTAAGTGAACATGTTTAGAAGACTTCGTGCAGCACGTTTGGTACTGAATCAATCCATTGAAACGTTTTAAGAGACCTTCGCGCAGTATGTGAGATACTGAAACAATCAGTTGAACTTGAAACGTTTAGAGACCTTCATGCAGCACGTAGGTACGTGGGGTACCTGGGTACGTACCGTAACAATCTGTTGAAAAAAAACTTGAAATAGTTAAGATACCATTGTGCAACACATCTTGGATACTGAAACAATCTATTGAAACGTTTTAAGAGACCTTCGCGCTGTATGTGAGATACTGAAACAATCAGTTGAAACGTTTAGAGACCTTCATGCAGCACGTACGTGGGGTAGGCCCTACCTCGGTACCGTAACAATCTGTTGAAAAAAAACTTGAAATGTTTAAGATACCATTGCCATTGTCTGATTGTGCAGCACATCTTGGATACTGAAACAATCTATTGAAACGTTTAAGATACGGTAGGGTAAACTATACCAATTCCGGAATTTACCAATTCCGGACAGCCTGCACCAATTCCGGAAAAAACCTTGTAGGTCTACTTTAGAAGAGAGCACAGAGACTGACTAATCTGCTAATGTATAGTGTTTGTTACCTTACAGTAGTCTGGTACTACCGGTATAGGCCCTAACTCTATTGTACTTAGCATAGGTGCTTGGAATTTGTCTGAGTAGGCCTATAGCTTCACTCATCTGCTCAGCTCATGTAGGCCTACTGGCAGACTAGGGGGCCCTAAAACGATGCTGAATAGTGAATCACATACCAGTACCGGCAGACCGGTACCGGTATGCTTTTATTTATAGACTCATATTATTAGGATGTTTTGAGATTCCTATTAGGTATATTTTAGCTGTCTACAGGTCTAGTATTCCATCTTGCTGACAGTCTGACAGTTACTATTATGCCTTATGCGGTTAAACATAATATATGACTTCAGCATAATAACTATCACATGTGCTTGAAGTCTTCATAACAGGCGTATAACAGCTGGCTGGTAAATCAGTTAAGCCGTTGGCCACCTTTATCATAAGGCTTTAAGCAATTGGTATGCTCCTCAGTCTGTCAGTAACTACTGTAGATATGTATTGGGAAATAGAAAATAGCAGGTAGAATAATCAATAATAGTAGAACCCATACAGGCGGCCATACTGCCATAAGGCAGTAAGGTAGGTAAATAGCACCTAGCAGCCTAAACCGGAAGAGTTACTCTTATTTCTATCCCTCTCTCTCACTGTCCGGAATTGGTGCAACTTATTTGGTAATTTTTACCTGAGTCATTTAAATTTCCATATTGGCTACTATTATTTCCGGAATTGTGCTTGTTGCACCAATTCCGGACAAGCCCGACTCAAAAAAAAGAATGCCCAGCCCCACCCACAAGGTGGCACTGGGCAATCGATGTTAGTGTTTTATTTTGAAGCTGAATAATGTAATGTAAAGAAAAATCTTAATATGTAGTGTCATGATTGGTCAAACTGAAGTAAGAGAGGGAAATTCAACATTTTGTCCGGAATTGGTATAGTTTACCCTACCTTCATGCAGCTTGTGGGGTACTCTGTAACAATCTATTGAAACATTTAAGATACCTTTGCGCAGTATATGGGATACTCAAACAATTCGTTGAAATGTGTAAAAGAGAACAATCTGGCTGTCTGGTGTGGAACGTTTAAGAGACCTTCATGCAGCACATTGGATTTGGATACTGAAACAATCTATTGAAACGTTTAAGAGACCTTCATGCAGTTTCAGCACGTTGGATACTGAAACAATCTATTGATGAAACGTTTAAGAGACCTTCATGCAGCCTGGCAGCACGTTGGATACTGAAACAATCTATTGAAACGTAAGAGACCTTCATTGCTTCATGCAGCACGTTGGATACAGAAACAATCTATTGAAACGTTTAAGATACCATTGTGCAGCACTTTGGATACTGAAACAATCTATTGAAACGTTTAAGATACCTTCATGCAGCACATTGGATACTGAAACAATCTGTTGAAACGTTTACTGGTTTAAGAGACATTTGTGCAGCACATTGGATACTGAAACAATCTATTGAAACGTTTAAGATACCTTCATGCAGCACGTTGGATACTGAAACAATCTGTTGAAACGTTAAGAGACCTTCGCGCAGTATGTGAGATACTGAAACAATCCGTTGAAATGTCCAAGAGTCAACAATCTGTTGAAACGTTTAAGAGACAGACTGATGATAGTTATACTACTGTACTATAGGATATGTAGATAATCCAATTCCGCCTATATCTTACTAGTTACTACGCACTATGGTTCGTAAAATTAATAGAACTCGCTTGCTGTGCTGGCTCCTGTAATAATCAATAATAAAGATAGCATGTTGCTTTCGAATTGAATTCATACATGGTACTTGGCTGCTTGGTGTAAGTACATTCTCAACATTCACTAACTGCACTAAAAACAGTATACAGTTCGACAGTTCGCAAATTGCTAATTGGGGCTGTGGGGTGTCGTTTCAGCCATCTCATATAGGGTTAATGTAAAATGAATATTGAAAAATTAGTGCCCGAAACGCTAAAAGTAAATATTTTACTGTTTAGTTTATGGTTCGAAAAGCCTGCCATTATAATTTAGCCTGTTAATTTCATTTAAAGTGCCCATGTGAATGTGAAGCATGCCAGACTTTCCGCCATTATATTTCACTTTGCAATTACCAGTACCACCATATGAAGAATACCAGGTTTTCACCCAAAACACAGGTTACAGTTTACAGAAGGGCTGAATCTAACCAAAACAATAAACTAATTAGTATATGTAGAGGTTATACGACAGAACTAAGCGCTATAAATCAATTAATAAAGATAAATTTAAAAAAATAAGAAATCTTCATATATAAAATTGAGACAAAGGGGGAAACTGGACGCAAACTGGACTGCCTTGGCGAATTAATATACCGCCTCATTGTTAAATACTTAATTTAGGGAAAGGAGCATGTTACAGAAGTTACAGTTATTGTCTAAGTTGAGGGATATTTATACTGCATAGATATCCCTCAGTTGAATTGCTCAAACGCCATATTTATGTGTGCGATTTTAACAATTGGATTAAATTTGACCGCAATTTGTAACTATGCCAATTTCTAATTATTTTCTATTTTGCATATCATTATTTCTATCTGATTTCAACTCTTTTTAGCGATCTACAGTCTACACTTTAATATGTTGCCATAGTATACAGTTATAAGTCGTTTTGTTTTATTCACTGTTCAACTTTCTCCTGTTTTATTTTATTATGTGCAGTTTTATTTATACGCTTCTATGACAGCGGTGTCTCCACCCAAATAATATAATAATAATAATGAATAACTGCTGTAACGTTCGGTAACCAGTGTCCAGCTGACCTACATACTGTCCTACAGCAATAGGTCTATAACCTATTAAAATATTACACATTTCAGAAAAGGGAAAAGCAAAAACTAATAATAAACTTTTTGCTGTTCATATTTCTAAAAAGGAGAGAGCAAAAACTAATACCGGTAATAAACTTTTTGCTTTTAATATTTTAGAAAAGGAGAAAGCAAAAAATAATTATAAACTTTTTGCTTTTCATATTTGCAGAAAACTGGAAAGCAAAAACTTAATGAAAGAACAAAGTGGCCCAAAATCACCACACCACCGTCTGTAGAAATGTCTCCCGTGCCATACCGGCAATACATAACCTATTAAAATATTACACATTTCAGAAAAGGGAAAAGCAAAAACTAATAATACACTTTTTGCTGTTCATATTTCTAAAAAGGAGAGAGCAAAAACTAATACCGGTAATAAACTTTTTGCTTTTCATATTTTAGAAAAGGAGAAAGCAAAAAATAATTATAAACTTTTTGCTTTTCATATTTGCAGAAAACTGGAAAGCAAAAACTTAATGAAAGAACAAAGTGGCCCAAAATCACCACATCACCGTCTGTAGAAATGTCTGCCGTGCCATACCGGCAATACTCGGCTTTGAATATCACCATGGGAATTGGAAACTGTGCTGTTGCACCCAAAATATGTCCGGAAATATAATCGCAGCAGCTGTGAAGGACAATTATAATGGCTGCACTATCACATTCACTTTCTGGCTGTAAATACGTGTACAATTTTTGGCAGAGCTTCTGAAAGTGTCCACCTGAACCTGTCAGACTGTGGTAGGCCTAGGCTTATTATTTATTACATTAGCCTATTTATTTTTCGTATTTTTTCTTGTCGAAAAGTGTAATTCACGTTAGTAATTAAATAATATTTGATTGTGCCGGTATATAATACATATAAGAAAGGAAAGGTATCTAATATCTTATCGTTCTAACTTTATGCTTTTGTTTAAGCAATTACTAGCCTACTACTTCAAAATTCAGTATGTCCAAACAAACTGAAAGTGAGTTGAAGGCGTCTAAGGAAGGGTCAGCCGATAATCTAGGAGAGCGGTGCCCCCCAGCCGGGGCGGAATCCGCAGAGAATGTGTGTCCGGGATGCGCGGGTTGCCAAGCAACCGGGGGTAACTTCTCCATCGACACTACAGTGGACCCCTTCTCCATCAAATACCACCCGGATAAATCCCCGATCTCGCAGGTCGCCTCCAAGCTGCTCGCTGGGGAGAAGTTGTCCTCGATAGACGCCGAGTCCCAGGCGCGGCTGGAGGCGTTACTGGAAGCCGCGGGAATAGGGAGGCTGGCCACGGCCGACGGCAAATTACTTGCCGATCCCGAGGTGCTCAAACAGCTGACGAGTAGCGTGAGTTCAGCGTTGGACGAGGCGGCCGCTGCGTTGACGCGAATGCGTACCGACAGCGGGACGAGTCAGAACGCGGAGAGTTCCGTCGCTAAGATAACTCTCGCTGAAGCCGTTTCGGAGGGAGATTTGAAAACCGTTAAAAAACTACTGGAAGAAGGTTGTAGCATCGATGAGACAACGGACGAGGGTGATTCCGTGCTGTCTATAGCTGCGAACGCAGGTTACCTCGATATCGTCAAGTATTTACTGCGTGCGGGTGTCAATGTGGACGATCGGGGCTCCAAGGGGGATCTAACGCCGTTGATGGAAGCCTCGGGGAACGGGAACAACGATGTCGTTCAGCTCCTTCTCGATAACAAAGCCGACGTATCGATGCAGTCGTTAGCGGCGAACACGGCGTTGCATTACGCGGCCACCAACGGGTTCCACGAGATCGCGGGGCTCCTGTTGGATCGAGGCACCTCGTTAGAGGATCAGAACGAGAACGGCCATACCCCGCTGATGGAGGCGGCGAGTTCCGGACACGTAGACGTGGCCGGCGTACTGCTGGACCGCGGCGCCGGGATCAACTCGCACAGCAGCGAGTTCAAGGAGTCCGCGCTGACGTTGGCCTGCTACAAGGGGCATCTCGAGATGGTGCAGTACCTATTGGGCAGGGGGGCGGACCACGAGCACAAGACTGACGAGATGCACACCGCCCTCATGGAGGCGTGCATGGACGGACACGTGGACGTGGCCAAACTCCTCCTGGATAAGGGAGCCGAGGTGAACATGCCTGCGGATAGTTTCGAGTCTCCCTTAACGCTGGCCGCGTGCGGGGGCCACGTTGAGTTGGCGTTGTTGCTAATTAATCACGGCGCTCTGCTGGAGGAGGTTAACGATGAAGGTTACAGCCCCCTGATGGAGGCGGCCAGGGAAGGCCACGAGGATATGGTCACTGTGTTATTAGCCCAGGTAAGATATGGACGATATTGGAGATTTGGTTTTATACATTATTAGTTCATCGAATTAATAGGTTTTGTTGCCTTTTCTAAAATATTGTTTATATAAATATATTTACTTAAATATATACTTTATATATAATATAACGGGGTATGAAGAGTCGTTAAAAAATTTAATAAAACCGAGATTGACAACAATGTTTTAATAATCAAAATATATATAGAATATATTATTACAAAAGGTTTCGATAAATTATTTTTATTAAAATTAAATTAATTATAAAATTAAATTTTGATAGTAGATTTTTAAAGATTTAAATCCAATATTTGTGCAAAAAGTTTGAATACACCTTGAGCTATATTTAAATTCTAGAATGCTTGAAAAGGGTTACGTTAAACCTTAAAATCTGAAAATATTAGCTATTTTTAAGTAACTAAGTGGTATATATATATAATATATATATATTTATTTATTGAAAAAATATAATTTAAATAAATATTTATATAAGTACCCAGTAGATATATACAACATTATTTAGTTTGGTTTTTGGACAACTTCCGGTCATATTAATTATTAATGCCAGGAGCCAGGATCAACTATAAGGATGACATGGAACTTAACATAACATTTAAACTCTGTACTGATTTTTAAAATCGTATATTATGAACTCCTGAGCCAAACTATTGTTCAGTGTTCGATTACCGGTAAACATAATAATAATAACATAAAAAATATTATGTTAAACATTTCAAATTAATACAATATACGGTACATAGGTAATACCGGTAATTATATTTTCATATTAATTACAAATTTCAGCTCTATTTTTTGTAATTATTAACCGGTTTTTGATAAATATCTCACCACTCACAGTACCCACTGTTTATTGATAGTGACATTCCTCGGCTTCCAATTAGGGGGCACAGGGTGGGGCAGCACTGTTTGGGCATAGTGCTTTAAAGGCTGCAGCCTAGCTCAACCCTGGCTTTCATCCTTAATATGTAACTCTTTCACGATAAGAAAATTTTTATTCACACAATTTCCTATGCTGTTATTTCTAAAAGACAAACGTTGTGTTTTGGAATCCATAACGGTATGGGAAACAATACAACTTTTGTACGGGTAATTCTATAGGAACCAATTAATTTTACGCGTCAAACATGAACATGTGCGGTGTGTCATCTTGGTGTTCGAATATAATTAAAGTATACTCCTAATCCTTATGTACTAAATTATCTTAATGGCTAATAATCTCATGTAATAAATCACGTGAGTTGTAATAAATAAACTAAGTTTGTTTTCGTTGCAGGGAGCCAAAGTAAACGCACAGACGGAAGTTACCCAGGAGACGGCCCTGACACTCGCGTGTTACGGGGGGTTCCTGGAGGTTTCCAACGTTCTCCTATCATCGGGGGCCAACATCGAGCAGGGCTGCTCCACGGCGCTAATGGAGGCCTCCCACCAGGGCCACGTAGAGTTGGTTCGCTTCCTTCTGCTGCAGGGTGCTAATGTGGACGCGACGACAGCAACCAACGATACCGCGTTGACGTTTGCGTGCGAGAACGGACACACAGACGTAGCGGAGACGTTGATAAGTGCGGGCGCGAAGTTAGAGCACGAAAGTGAGGGAGGGCGCACCCCGTTGATGAAGGCGGCGCGCGCTGGGCATCTGTGCACCGTGCAGTACCTGATTAGTAAAGGGGCGGACGTTAACCGCAGCACACAGAGCGGGGACCACGCCGTGCTGTCGTTGGCCTGCGCCGGTGGTCATGTTACTGTAGTCCAGCTGCTTATTGGGCACGGCGCGGACCCATTACTCAAACTGAAGGACGGGTCTACCGCCCTCATAGAGGCGGCTAAGGGGGGCCACACGCTGGTGGCGCGCTCCTTGTTGGACTACACATGCTGTCAGTCGGTGGGGAAGGATCTAGCGGTACCGTTGCCACCTGTGCCCACCGCCGCCCAGCCCCCACCCCCTCCCCTACCGCCGGCTAACGCGACCACCGCCACCATAACCAGCACCAGCGTCACCGTAAAGATACCCGCCGCTAACCTCGACCCCGAGACAATGGCCAACATCGTGCACCAGAACTACGTGGCGGCGTATCAGCAGCAGCTGAGTCTGGCCGCCTCCTACGCGAACCAGGTTACCCAGCAGTTCAACCAGACGGGCGGAGCCCATCTGCCCGTGTCCCTCGACTCGCAGGCCTTTCTCCAAGAGCAGCAGACCATGCTCGGCATGTACCACGCCCCCCCGCCCCCAGATGCCCCTCTCAGTCCGTTCGCGTTGGCTGCCCCGCCCCCTCCGTTGGGGGTCCCGCCCCCTCCTCGATCCCCCGCCCCCAGGACGGTAAAGGGTGGAGATACCGAGGAAGAAGAACCCATATTTCTGTTAAGTCAGTTGAATTTGGCTTCCAACATCGCAGTCGGGGTTGAAAGCGATTCTGGGACGGGAAATAAAGTCCCGATCAGTTCTGTTAATGAAAGAGACATGATGTTTAATTACCCCCAGGCACAGGTAACTTTGTTATATATTAATTTACGATTAAATTTATTTTCCATTTATGGTATATTTAGCATAGCTCTCTCCTCCATGTCGCCCTTGGGTATATGTTTGTTGACTATTTCATTTCAGATGTCATTTTGGCATTGGATCTGTTTAGATTTATTAATAAAGCTGGGTTTATCTTGTT
Source organism: Nemertoderma westbladi (assembly GCA_032718475.1). Lineage (NCBI taxonomy): Eukaryota > Metazoa > Xenacoelomorpha > Nemertodermatida > Nemertodermatidae > Nemertoderma > Nemertoderma westbladi. The sequence continues at coordinate 122,300 of JAUCBJ010005741.1, read as the reverse complement.
TGTAATAAACACGAAGCAGGGCCTTCGCGCAGCATGTGACATAAACTTATGTTAAATGTCAACTCGAAAAAATTCTAAGAAAGTAGAAGCAGATGTCCCGTAATCTCTTTTTCCCCCAGCGGCAGACTGGGTAACTGGGCAGGCGGAGGTCTTGCTTGGCCCAGGTAGCAATCAGGAAGAAAGGATTATAAACAATAATACGAAATGGCTGAAGATTTTTATTTCAGATTTAAATAATGAAATGGGAAAAGGATTACAAAGAGCAACATGTGGTGTAGTATCTAGTGCAACATGTGGTCTAGTACAGTACATATGTCGGTTTACTACATATATGCCAAGATTCAGCTTAAAAAAACAGATACAATTTCGGGGATGGTAGAAGGTTTCCACTTTTGGTCCTATTGATGCCTACAAAATTTCAACTCCACAGATTTAAATCCGACAAAGTTATTGACATGTCAAAATCGTAACAACAATATTTGTGTTATTTGACAATCGCAAGGTTCTATTTCTCTGGGCAAATTTATAGTCATTGGTCTGATGTGGGGATTCATCCATTCACTCCACTCCAACCACATCATCACTTCTCCGGTGGCATACTGACCTTGAGCCTACTCCAGTGGCCTACTGACCTTGAGCCTACTCCGGTGGCATAATGACCATGAGCCTACTCCGGTGGCCTACTGACCTTGAGCCTACTCCAGTGGCCTGCTGACCTTGAGCCTACTCCAGTGGCCTGCTGACCATAAGCCTTCTCTGGTGGCCTACTGACCATGAGCCAACTCCGGTGGCCTACTGACCTTGATCCTACTCCGGTGGCATACTGACCTTGAGCCTACTCCGGTGGCATGCTGACCATGAGCCTTCTCTGGTGGCCTACTGACCTTGAGCCTACTCCGGTGGCATACTGACCTTGAGCCTACTCCGGTTGCCTACTGACCATGAGCCTTCTCTGGTGGCCTACTGACTGACCTTGAGCCTACTCCGATGGCATACTGACCATGAGCCTTCTCTGGTGGCCTACTGACCTTGATCCTACTCCAAGTGCCTACTGACCATGAGCCTACTCCGGTGGCATACTGACCTTGAGCCTACTCCGGTTGCCTACTGACCATGAACCTTCTCTGGTGGCCTACTGACCTTGAGCCTACTCCGGTGACCTACTGACCTGGAGCCTACTCCGGTGGCATACTGACCATGAGCCTACTCCGGTGGCCTACTGACCATGAGCCTACTCCGGTGGCCTACTGACCTTGAGCCTACTCCGGTGGCATACTGACCTTGAGCCTACTCCGGTGGCATACTGACCATGAGCCTTCTCTGGTGTCCTACTGACCTTGAGCCTACTCCGGTGGCATACTGACCATGAGCCTACTCCGGTGGCCTACTGACCTTGATCCTACTCCGGTGGCATACTGACCTTGAGCCTACTCCGGTTGCCTACTGACCATGAGCCTACTCCGGTGGCCTACTGACCTTGAGCCTACTCCGGTGGCCTACTGACCTTGAGCCTACTCAGGTGGCCTACTGACCTTGAGCCTACTCCGGTGGCCTACTGACCTTGAGCCTTCTCTGGTGGCCTACTGACCTTGATCATAATTGCCTAACTGATAAACATTTTGTTTTAAAATTGACTCGTAATGTCCTCTGAACTACAACTTGCTTATTTATGAAATTTATATTACATACGATGATACGAATACCCTGCCCCACTTTGTTTAAACCCTTTTAACAACAACGACAACAAAAATAAGACAGTGGACAGAATACATTCATTGTGTTTTGTGGGGTTCATTGTGTCAAGTACAATGAACACATCTCCAATCAAACTCTATACAACATTTAAGGTGTTACATTAGTCTCCCCTAGCTTGACACTTGAACGGAATCGCTTCCGCTTTGCAGGACATTGTTTTCGCCTTGAGGACCAGGCAGTGCATAATCTTGTGCTCTGGCGGTCTCATGGAGCGAATAATCATGGTGGATAGTAGGGATGCAACAGAGGGGGGGGGGGGGGGGGGTAAATTTTTTCGATCCGCTATAACTCCGGAACGCTTGGTCCAAATTCGATGGGGTTTTTAGTTTTCAACTTAATTCGATGTCCCCTTTCAGCCTATCCATGTTTCGAAACCCCAAACAGCGCCGTTCAAAAATTATTTTTTTTAGTTCTAGAATTTTACTAATTTCAAAAAAGTTGCAATATTTTATCAACGCCTTTACGGAATTCGATGGGGTTTTCGATTTTTATATTAAACGCAATATCCTGAATCTCACTAGCCTAGTTTCAAGTCACCAATGCCAAGACTTCATACTTTTTGAGGAAATTTTTCTAGAATAATTTGTATTTAATTACATTTTTAAGGATTTCTTATTACTGGGTGTATATGAATTAATGGAGTTTTCAATTTATTAACCAAACTCGTTGTCGCGCATCGGACCAGCATGGTTTCAAAATTCCAAAACAAGGTCTTCACTATTTGCAGGTTGATTTTGTTCCAGAATTAAGCAACTAGTAATTAATCGGGTTTCTTAGTCTTATTGTATGACATATAATTGTAATTTTACATAATTATGTAGTTCTATACTATTTCTCATTGTCTCTTTTATTTTAAATAAAAAGTCGGTTTCTTATCGGGCCGCTAGGCCCGTCACTAGTTAGGAGCCCGCTTGACTGCGGGATACTTACTGTAAGAATCTCAGGGATACTTTCTGTAATATCTGTAAAAATCTCAGGATATATAACACTGACTGTCTGACTGATAATTATTCAGGTTCAGGCTACACTATGATACAGTAGTTGCATGTATTTAAGGAGCCCGCTCTGGCCTACTGCCTAACTTAGCAGGAATACCTATATTACATATTCACATAGGATTCACTGGGAAGAGATATTCCGCATGACGACGGGGTAATACCTATAGAAGGAAACTAAATTTGTTATTAACCAATTAATCGGGTTTTTCCGATATTATTACTTATTAAAAATAACTAGATTAACATAGAGTTCTATTGCTGAGTTATTCTTTCCCGGGGAATAATAACTGCTGAGTAACCATTCTGTATCACTGTCAGATCAGTACATGCAGTAAGCTTACTAGCGGTACTAATTTGTTTAGTTTAATTGTAGTAAAATAGACATTCTAGAATATGTATTGTTACAATTGCAGTTAAATATTTAAAAACGTAAATGATGCTAAAAAATATACCATCACCTGAATCTCCTTTGCAATATTATTTGTTTGGTTCCAGTCAATTTTGGGGCCCTTAAGTTCAGTAGTGCCGATATTTTTTATGTTAGCTAGTGTTTTTTTTACTAGCTAGTATATCTTGAAAAAAAAGTAATATTGTTTTTTTGGTGTTTTTTAATATTGGTGAATGTTCTAGAACCTTAGCAGATATTTTCAATGGTAGCTAGTAGATTACTAGCTAGTATTTTTTGAAAATAAAAAAATGTAACCCTATTACAATAAATATCATTAATATTTTTGGTCATATTTTTTGGTCAGCAATAACTGTTTAAACCTGAAATACCAATGTTATCACATATTTTTTATAATAATTTAAAAATACATACACTAGTAAAAAAACATTACAGAGCTACCATAAAAAACATATAGGCCTATACTAATGTTTTAGAAAACAATAACAAAAGACAAAAAAATACAGTATTTTTTAAAGTTCAAATATGGTCACACAGGCTACACTAGTGCCTACCGTAGATATAGTTTAACTTAGTTAAACTCTATAAAATATATATACTACAGTATATAATCTAAGTTGAACTTAAACGTTCGTGGGGTGTTCGCGCAACACGACGTGAGCAAAGCCTTAGCATATAGGGGGCCCATTAACGAGTTGTCTGTCGGTAATTTGCCTCGTTACGTTCGTTCGTTTTCTAACAAAATTCCGATTCTTTCTAAACTTTTGCCGGACTACTGTACGTATATACGTACCAAGTTTCGTTTAATTTAAACAAGGAATGACCGAGTTATTAGCGATCAAAAATTTACGACGACGACAGACGACGACGACAGGCAACTCGTTAATGACACCCATATATATGCTAAGGCTTCGCTCACTTCGTGGCTCGCCCCGCAAGCGAATTCTTTCTTGACAAGATGGTGGCGGTGGCGGGATGGACTGGGTGGGGGTGGATATATGGTGGCGGGATGTTTAGATGTATTAGAGATTCAATTGGATAGGGATCAGTTGACACTGATGGATGAAGCTGATAATGAGATTCTACAAGTGAGGCCTTAGATGTGGACGATTTTAAAATTTTGAAGGAGAAGGGGCTAATTGGATGTGTACACCACTTATGTTATCAATACTCTTTATTGCTTATTATGCATGTACTTTAGTTGTCGAACTGGACAGGAAATGCGGGACATGAATGTCGGTGATATTCATCACCAATTCAGATATTTCTCCCCAGGGAATAATAACCGTCTTGAAATAAAATATAATACACATAAAGAATTACAAAATTGAAAATATATTATATTTGTACCCCCAAAATATCCAAGCCCCATTTTAATACTTCTGCCCCCAAACTAAAGCCCTTTTAGAAATGTGGGAAACCTGGTAAAATTGGTTAATAACTCACTTATTACCAGGTTATTTAGTTATTTTCCTCATTATTTACCCTCGGGCCAGTTATAAACCCTCGGCTTCGCCTCGGGTCTATAACATGTCCCTCGGGTAAATAACTCGTAAAATAACTAAATAACCTGGTAATAAATTATGTTATTTGGCTCTATTCGTTGTTATTTATCTGGTTGTGCATCAAGGGCATTTTTTATAAATATTCGGTAATCGTATCTTATATCTTGTAAACATGCTTGATAATGAAATTATTTGCTTCATATTATATTTTTGTTAGTGGTAGCTAAGTTGCATTTTTTATTATGTGGGGCGAGCCACAAAGTCAGCTAGCCTCATGCCTTGCAGTTTAGACAATTTTAGTTTACTTACTGCTGACTGACATAGTTATCTGTAATTAGCTAGGATTTTTCCCCCGGGCTCCTTCCAGCCAGCTTGCTGGCTTTCTAGTATATATGTACTATATATATAATGCAGCTGCAATGCAGTATGCCGATCGTAGTAGTTGTGACGGGTTGGATGTAACCCATGGGTTACCCCTTGGGTCTATGGGTTGGATGTAACCCATGGGTTACCCGTTGGGTATATGTGTTGGAAGGAACCCATGGGTTAGGCCTACCCATTGGGTCTACAGGTTCCATCTATCCTTTATGGGATTCCTACCTCAGTTCCTGGAACCGGCTTTCCCAACAGAGGTCACACGACCTACGGCAGTGCCGTTCATATATTTATTGTAACACAGAGGATATTATTAAAACATGTTGGTCGAACTATTTCTGTTCTGTTATTGTTCTTATTAATCTTTGTTGAATATTATAATGTTAGTTACGTTACCTACTGCTACTGTACAGTTTGTTACTTTATGTGTTTCAGTTTAATATCGAATGTTTTCTAGGTTTTCCTTTTCAGGCATTTCAGCTTCATCTCAATAGTTTCATTTTTCGGTTCCCATTCACTTGGGGGAGGTGCGTCGCCATTCCACCATCCTTTCGTTTCATTCAGCGTCTTGTTGCGAACAGAGAGATCGTAGTCTCTTTCTGTATCAGATACCCCGCCGGTATTGGACTCCTCGTTATAACTTGTGATCGATAGAAGATAATCAATTGTAAACCGCCCCAGAGTAAAGTTTCTGTATAGTCCCATCGATATACCAAAGTTGGTCTTTATAATACAATCTCTATTCTCTGTCAGTGGATAGATATTGCCCAGGCCCAGGAAGTAACTTCTATTGGAATCTCCGAATCCATTGTAGTAATAATTACCTTTATCCCAAAAGTTTCTGCGGGTGTTGGCGATTCGTCTATAAACTATAATCCATTCACGATCGCATCTCAGTTTCTCGAGGTTAATTTCTCCAAAAAAGAGATCATTTCCGATATCGACGGTATATTGCTCGGATTCTGTCAGCTGATCGCTTAGGGTTCTATAACATCATAGGGTGCACATGTTGTTGGTTCATTTATATCGCATTCGATAAACGACCGATAAAAGACATCCTCCTTGGAGATTAACATTGCTGTACAAGCCGTACTCGTTGTGGCTGATACCTCACGGTCTCGGTAGCGGATACCTCACTAGTACTGGTCCTCTCGGTCTCGGTAGCTGATACCTCACTAGTACTGGTCCTCTCGGTCTCGGTAGCTGGTACCTCACTAGTACTGGTCCTCTCGGTAGCTGATACCTCACTAGTACTGGTCATCTCGGTCTCGGTAGTTGGTACCTCACTAGTACTGGTCCTCTCGGTAGCTGGTACCTCACTAGTACTGGTCCTCTCGGTAGCTGATACCTCACTAGTAGTGGTCCTCTCGGTAGCTGGTACCTCACTAGTACTGGTCATCTCGGTCTCGGTAGTTGGTACCTCACTAGTACTGGTCCTCTCGGTAGCTGGTACCTCACTAGTACTGGTCCTCTCGGTAGCTGATACCTCACTAGTAGTGGTCCTCTCGGTAGCTGATACCTCACTAGTAGTGGTCCTCTCGGTAGCTGATACCTCACTAGTAGTGGTCCTCTCGGTAGCTGGTACCTCACTAGTACTGGTCCTCTCGGTAGCTGGTACCTCACTAGTACTGGTCCTCTCGGTAGCTGATACCTCACTAGTAGTGGTCCTCTCGGTAGCTGATACCTCACTAGTAGTGGTCTTCTCGGTCTCGGTAGCTGATACCTCACTAGTACTGGTCCTCTCGGTCTCGGTAGTTGGTACCTCACTAGTACTGGTCCTCTCGGTAGCTGATACCTCACTAGTGCTGGTCCTCTCGGTAGCTGGTACCTCACTAGTAGTGTTCCTCTCGGTCTCGGTAGCTGATACCTCACTAGTACTGGTCCTCTCGGTCTCGGTAGCTGATACCTCACTAGTACTGGTCCTCTCGGTAGCTGATACCTCACTAGTACTGGTCCTCTCGGTCTCGGTAGCTGGTACCTCACTAGTACTGGTCCTCTCGGTAGCTGATACCTCACTAGTAGTGGTCCTCTCGGTAGCTGGTACCTCACTAGTACTGGTCCTCTCGGTAGCTGATACCTCACTAGTACTGGTCCTCTCGGTAGCTGATACCTCACTAGTACTGGTCCTCTCGGTCTCGGTAGCTGATACCTCACTAGTACTGGTCCTCTCGGTAGCTGATACCTCACTAGTGCTGGTCCTCTCGGTAGCTGGTACCTCACTAGTAGTGTTCCTCTCGGTCTCGGTAGCTGATACCTCACTAGTACTGGTCCTCTCGGTCTCGGTAGCTGATACCTCACTAGTACTGGTCCTCTCGGTAGCTGATACCTCACTAGTACTGGTCCTCTCGGTCTCGGTAGCTGATACCTCACTAGTACTGGTCCTCTCGGTAGCTGATACCTCACTAGTACTGGTCCTCTCGGTCTCGGTAGCTGATACCTCACTAGTACTGGTCCTCTCGGTAGCTGATACCTCACTAGTAGTGGTCCTCTCGGTAGCTGATACCTCACTAGTAGTGGTCCTCTCGGTCTCGGTAGCTGATACCTCACTAGTACTGGTCCTCTCGGTCTCGGTAGTTGGTACCTCACTAGTACTGGTCCTCTCGGTAGCTGATACCTCACTAGTGCTGGTCCTCTCGGTAGCTGGTACCTCACTAGTAGTGGTCCTCTCGGTCTCGGTAGCTGATACCTCACTAGTACTGGTCCTCTCGGTCTCGGTAGTTGGTACCTCACTAGTACTGGTCCTCTCGGTAGCTGATACCTCACTAGTGCTGGTCCTCTCGGTAGCTGGTACCTCACTAGTAGTGGTCCTCTCGGTCTCGGTAGCTGATACCTCACTAGTACTGGTCCTCTCTGTCTCGGTAGCTGGTACCTATCTAGTACTGGTCCTCTCGGTAGCTGATACCTCACTAGTACTGGTCCTCTCGGTCTCGGTAGCTGGTACCTCACTAGTACTGGTCCTCTCGGTCTCGGTAGCTGATACCTCTCCAGTACTGGTCCTCTCGGTCTCGGTAGCTGATACCTCTCCAGTACTGGTACTGTTGGTGCTGAATAACTCAGTATAGTGGTACTGTCTGTGATAGACTCATCACCAATAGCGGTGCCAGTGGTATTTGGGGGTGTTGATGTAGATATCCCCAAATCATTCACATTGGCTTGATTTACCAGCTAAAGAATCAACCCGATCACACCTGCTGCCGTCGCCACTGCCACTAGAACAATAAGTGCCATAATTATACGTCGTTGTTTCAGTACGTTTGGCCGGCCTTGGTGCCCAATTTTTGTAGCATTAGCAGTTGCTTGCAGCACCGGTACATGCCGCTAGCTGTTCTAACTTGTATTTAAATGCATTTTCGGTATGGTGCAGACGGCGGAATGCGGTATCTACCATACGATACACCAGTATTTAACGCAACAGGCACAAATTACTGTTCTGGTAAACTAGTTAGACAGACAAGCAAGCAAAGCTGAAGCAACTTTGTTCTTTTTACAGAGGGATACCACAGAGTAGTTCGCCATGTCGAGTCGACATGGCAAACTACTCTGTGGTACCAATTGTTTTACTATGATTTTTTAAATAATTTTTGAAGTTGAATACTATCTAATACTTACCTTAGTTCAATCTGAGTAATTTTAGTTTACTAGTGTTTTTGTTAGCTAGTAGATTTAATTAGCTAGTAAAAAAATTGTACTTAAATTAAATGATTGGAGTTCCGCACGTGGCTACATTTTGTTCTTATAGTTCCGCCCGTGGCTACATTTTATTCTTATAGTTCCGCACGTGGCTACATTTTGTTCTTATAGTTCCGCCCGTGGCTACATTTTATTCTTATAGTTCCGCCCGTGGCTACATTTTGTTCGTATAGTTCCGCCCGTGGCTACATTTTGTTGTTATAGTTCAGCCAGTGGCTACATTTTGTTCTCATAGTTGCGCCCGTGGCTACATTTTGTTCTCATAGTTCCGCCCGTGGCTACATTTTGTTCTTATAGTTCCACCCGTGGCTACATTTTGTACTTATACTATAGTTCCGCCCATTTTAGTCTAGTGTGTTATAGGTACATCCCCCTCAAATTTTTTTTACTAGCTAGTTTTTGCTATTTATTTTTATGAAATGTTCTAGAACATGAGATACATTTGAAAAAAAATAATAAAATGTTCTAGAAAAAATATTTTTTGTTCTAGAACAAATTTTAAAAAAAGCTTACAAATTTTATTTTTTGTTAGTTATGTTTTATTTGATGTCAAGGAAATTGAATTTTCTAGAATAATCGAATTTCTATAGCTAAGATTTGACTTTCGCCCAACAACTAGCTGAGTTTCGTTGGAAAGCTTCTACACAAAGAATTCCCATTTTCTGCTCTGTTGGATTTGATCAGAAAATATTACCCGCTGTCCTCTAAATAATAAATATTATACAGTATAGGCCTAAGTATTCTAAGCATAGGCCTATCATTAATTTCTGTATATACAGTAATGCCTTCAATACAGTGAATTTTGTTAATTTTAATTAAGATTTTAATTAAAAAAGTACTAGCTAACCCCCCCCCCCCCCCCCAAACCCATCTTGCCAGCAACGATTAAAAATTATATGAAACAAATTCTAAATAAAATTTAAAAAAAATTATTTTTGAACTGTTCTAGAACAAAAACTATTTGTTCTAGAACTTTTTTTTTCTAGTTCTGAATAGCTAACACGTTCTAGAACATTATTAAAAAATAAAAATAGTACATTAATTTTTTTAATTTTTTTTTAAATTGTTCTAGAACAAAAACTATTTTTTCTAGAACATATATATATATATTTATGGATAGCTAACATGTTCTAGAACATTTTCATAAAATGAAATAGCAAATACTAGACTTCCAGCAACTTGTTGCTGGACTCCCTCACACTGAGAAATAAGTTGCGGAAACAAGTTGCAGAAACTTGTTGCTGGAGTCCTCACACACAGAACAAGTTTCGGAAACAAGTTGCAGAAACAAGTTGCTCCGTGTGAGGGGGGCCATACATTGCAATTACGGTATCGTTTCAGTCTTCCTTTATTAAATTAATATTGAAAAATTGGTGCATAGAAGTAAAACATTTACTGTAAACTATGTTCCTAAATTTAGTTTATTGTTTTGGTTAGAAAAGCCTGCCGTGGAACTCAATTCGGTTCAATACAAAACGCAGTTAGAAAGGGTAATGTTTATTATTTATTAACGTTTTACTTTGAATAATAATTATATCCGCATCTCAGAATCTACTCACTATCTTTCATCAACATTTATATTTTTCTCAGGTTGACGCCCAGTCAGTAACGTCCGAGCACAAGTGCGAGCGCTGCGACACGCGAATGGCAACCCCAGGCTCGGTCCCGCCAGAGTCCATGTACGACGCGACACAACTTCCTCTCTACACCAACCCGCCTGGTTCTCTACCCCCAGGGTCGACGGGGGGCTCGCTCATATACCCTCTCCATCTCGCCGCCAACCTGCTACCAGACCAGTCCCAGCAGCTATACGCCCCCAATCTGCTGCCAGACCAGACCCAGCAGCATTATGCAGCCAACCAATACTCAGCGTTCAGCCACACAGCCATCATGAACCAAAAATACCAAGAGTTAATTAACATTGCGGCACCCCGCGCCCCGCCGCGCCCTTCCAGCCAATCAGAGTGCGAAGAAAGTGACGGGAAATCAGCCAATAAGGAGAAAGTAAAGAGCAATAAGGAGGATAAGTTGCAGCGAAAGCAGGAAATCCTGGACGAATTGCAGCGGGTTGAGAAGGAGTTGCAAGAGCGGAACCATTCGTATGCGCAGGCCTATGTGCATGCCGATGGCGGCAAAGTGGCGGCCGATGGCGGCAAAGTGCAGGCCGATGGCGGCATTGTTCAGGCCGATGGCGGAAAAGTGCTGGCCGAAGGCGGCAAACTGGCGGCCGGTGGCGGAAAAATTAATACTGATGTTGGCAAAGTGCAGGTCGGCGGCAGCAAAGTGCAGACGGGGTGGGATGCCGGACGAAACGGCGGTAATCTGCAGGCTTTGGCGGCGGCCGAGTTGCTGCAGCAGCAACAACAGCAGCAGCACATGGCGATGACCGCGAATATTCCTCTGAGTCCGGAAGCAGCGCAGATCCTCACCGAAGCTACTCTACAGACGCTCAACAACCTCAGCCAATCAGAGCTCTGCGCCATGCTGCACAACAACCAGCAGCCGGCCCCCGAACTAAGCGCCGATGTTGTTTCCGAAGCAACCCTACAAACAATCCGCAATCTACCACACAACGAACTCACTGCGATTCTACAGAAGCAGGTAAGCAGAGTGAGGGGAGTGAGGTAGCCACTACCGTAACAGTCCGGAAGGGGGATGAGGTAGCCACTACCGTAACAATCCGGAAGGGGGATGAGGTAGCCACTACCGTAACAGTCCGGAAGGGGGATGAGGTAGCCACTACCGTAACAGTCCGGAAGGGGGATGAGGTAGCCACTACCGTAACAGTCCTGAAGGGGAGTGAGGTAGCCACTACCGTAACAGTCCGGAAGGGTGATGAGGTAGCCACTACCGTAACAGTCCGGAAGGGGGATGAGGTAGCCACTACCGTAACAGTCCGGAAGGGGGATGAGGTACCCACTACCGTAACAGTCCTGAAGGGGAGTGAGGTAGCCACTACCACGGTAACAGTCCGGAAGGGGGATGAGGTAGCCACTACCGTAACAGTCCGGAAGGGGGATGAGGTACCCACTACCGTAACAGTCCGGAAGGGGGATGAGGTAGCCACTACCACGGTAACAGTCCGGAAGGGGGATGAGGTAGCCACTACCGTAACAGTCCGTAAGGGGGATGAGGTAGCCACTACCGTAACAGTCCGGAAGTGGGTGAGGTAGCCACTACCGTAACAGTCCGGAAGGGCGATGAGGTAGCCACTACCGTAACAGTCCTGAAGGGGAGTGAGGTAGCCACTACGGTAACAGTCCGGAAGGGGGATGAGGTAGCCACTACCGTAACAGTCCGGAAGGGGGATGAGGTAGCCACTACCGTAACAGTCCGGAAGGGGGATGAGGTAGCCACTACCGTAACAGTCCGGAAGGGGGATGAGGTAGCCACTACCGTAACAGTCCGGAAGTGGGTGAGGTAGCCACTACCGTATCAGTCCGGAAGGGGGGTGAGGTAGCCACTACCGTAACAGTCCGGAAGGGGGGTGAGGTAGCCACTACCGTAACAGTCCGGAAGGGGGGTGAGGTAGCCACTACCGTAACAGTCCGGAAGGGAGGTGAGGTAGCCACTACCGTAACAGTCCGGAAGGGGGGTGAGGTAGCCACTACCGTAACAGTCCGGAAGGGGGATGAGTTAGCCACTACCGTAACAGTCCGGAAGGGGGATGAGGTAGCCACTACCGTAACAGTCCGGAAGGGGGATGAGGTAGCCACTACCGTAACAGTCCGGAAGGGGGATGAGGTACCCACTACCGTAACAGTCCTGAAGGGGAGTGAGGTAGCCACTACCGTAACAGTCCGGAAGGGGGATGAGGTAGCCACTACCACGGTAACAGTCCGGAAGGGGGATGAGGTAGCCACGACCGTAACAGTCTGGAAGGGGGATGAGGTAGCCACTACCGTAACAGTCCGGAAGGGGGATGAGGTAGCCACTACCGTAACAGTCCGGAAGGGGGATGAGGTAGCCACGACCGTAACAGTCTGGAAGGGGGATGAGGTAGCCACTACCGTAACAGTCCGGAAGGGGGATGAGGTAGCCACTACCGTAACAGTCCGGAAGGGGGATGAGGTACCCACTACCGTAACAGTCCGGAAGGGGGATGAGGTAGCCACTACCGTAACAGTCCGGAAGGGGGATGAGGTAGCCACTACCGTAACAGTCCTGAAGGGGGATGAGGTAGCTACTACCGTAACAGTCCTGAAGGGGGATGAGGTAGCCACTACCGTAACAGTCCTGAAGGGGGATGAGGTAGCCACTACCGTAACAGTCCGGAAGGGGGATGAGGTACCCACTACCGTAACAGTCCTGAAGGGGAGTGAGGTAGCCACTACCGTATCAGTCCGGAAGGGGGATGAGGTACCCACTACCGTAACAGTCCTGAAGGGGGATGAGGTACCCACTACCGTAACAGTCCGGAAGGGGGGTGAGGTAGCCACTACCGTAACAGTCCGGAAGGGGGGTGAGGTACCCACTACCGTAACAGTCCTGAAGGGGGATGAGGTACCCACTACCGTAACAGTCCGGAAGGGGGGTGAGGTAGCCACTACCGTAACAGTCCGGAAGGGGGGTGAGGTACCCACTACCGTAACAGTCCTGAAGGGGAGTGAGGTAGCCACTACCGTAACAGTCCGGAAGGGGGATGAGGTAGCCACTACCGTAACAGTCCGGAAGGGGGATGAGGTAGCCACTACCGTAACAGTCCGGAAGGGGGATGAGGTACCCACTACCGTAACAGTCCGGAAGGGGGATGAGGTAGCCACTACCGTAACAGTCCGGAAGGGGGATGAGGTAGCCACTACCGTAACAGTCCTGAAGGGGGATGAGGTAGCTACTACCGTAACAGTCCTGAAGGGGGATGAGGTAGCCACTACCGTAACAGTCCTGAAGGGGGATGAGGTAGCCACTACCGTAACAGTCCTGAAGGGGGATGAGGTAGCCACTACCGTAACAGTCCTGAAGGGGGATGAGGTAGCTACTACCGTAACAGTCCTGAAGGGGGATGAGGTAGCCACTACCGTAACAGTCCTGAAGGGGGATGAGGTAGCCACTACCGTAACAGTCCGGAAGGGGGATGAGGTACCCACTACCGTAACAGTCCTGAAGGGGAGTGAGGTAGCCACTACCGTATCAGTCCGGAAGGGGGATGAGGTACCCACTACCGTAACAGTCCTGAAGGGGGATGAGGTACCCACTACCGTAACAGTCCGGAAGGGGGGTGAGGTAGCCACTACCGTAACAGTCCGGAAGGGGGGTGAGGTACCCACTACCGTAACAGTCCTGAAGGGGGATGAGGTACCCACTACCGTAACAGTCCGGAAGGGGGGTGAGGTAGCCACTACCGTAACAGTCCGGAAGGGGGGTGAGGTACCCACTACCGTAACAGTCCTGAAGGGGAGTGAGGTAGCCACTACCGTAACAGTCCGGAAGGGGGATGAGGTAGCCACTACCGTAACAGTCCGGAAGGGGGGTGAGGTAGCCACTACCGTAACAGTCCGGAAGGGGGGTGAGGTACCCACTACCGTAACAGTCCTGAAGGGGAGTGAGGTAGCCACTACCGTAACAGTCCGGAAGGGGGATGAGGTAGCCACTACCGTAACAGTCCGGAAGGGGGGTGAGGTAGCCACTACCGTAACAGTCTGGAAGGGGGATGAGGTACCCACTACCGTAACAGTCCTGAAGGGGAGTGAGGTAGCCACTACCGTAACAGTCCGGAAGGGGGGTGAGGTAGCCACTACCGTAACAGTCCGGAAGGGGGGTGAGGTAGCCACTACCGTAACAGTCCGGAAGGGGGATGAGGTAGCCACTACCGTAACAGTCCGGAAGGGGGATGAGGTAGCCACGACCGTAACAGTCTGGAAGGGGGATGAGGTAGCCACTACCGTAACAGTCCGGAAGGGGGATGAGGTAGCCACTACCGTAACAGTCCGGAAGTGGGTGAGGTAGCCACTACCGTAACAGTCCGGAAGGGGATGAGGTAGCCACTACCTTAACACTCCAGAAGACTTTCTGACCTTTTGTTTCTGTTAACTTAGAGATAAATATTTGGTGGCATGTACTCTAAAGTATGTCTTTCAAAGATAAGTAAAGAGTTAAAGTCTTAGAGGTAAAATGCTGGAAATCCTGAAAGTTTATGGAATACCAGAAGTAATTGTCGCTGGCATTGGATTATTATATTGTGACACAGAAGCGCAGGTACTCTCACCAGATGTGAAACTGAATTCTTCTCAATCCTGGCTGGCATACTGCAAGGTGACACATTAGCACCATTACTATTTGTAATTGTGCTAGATTACGCAATGAGGACGGCCACAAAGGGTGAAGATCTGGGATTCACACTTCGAGAACGCAGAAGTAGTAGACATCCGGCAACTACAGTCACAAACACCGACTTTGCGGATGACATCGCCCTGCTCTCTAATACGCTAGCAGATGCGCATCTTCTACAGTTGACCACTTCCAGTACCTTAGGCCATGGATAGAGTGAGCAAAATAATTTAGGAAAGCAAAGCATGAGTAGTTCTATAAAAAATGGATACCATCTGGGTATCAGACCACTCCAGGCAATTGAAGACTAAGTTCTTACGAGTCACAGTGGAAAGTGTACTTTTATACGGGGATGAGGCCTGGACACTGACGAAATCACTTGAACAACGAATTCATGGTTGCTAATACTACTACTATCGGCATGCTGCGTTGCAGCTGCATTATATATATATTACATATTATATATTAAGAATGCTGTGCCGGCTTGTCGACACAATTGCGCCGCCACAACTCCCTATCACCCATGACATTTGCTAGATCATCCCCATTTTCAAGGCCAGTGTCCTTTAAGATGCGTTTCAAGGAAGTCATGGGCTGTCGTCCACCATGCTTATTCGCTCCATGATGTCGCCAAAGCACAAGATTATGCACTGGCTGGTCTTCGCGGCGAAAGCAATGTCCTGCTAATTTGAGGCGGTGTCGTTCAAGTGTCAAGCTAGGGGAGACTAATTGAACACCTCCATTGTGGTATAGAGTCTGATTGGAGATGTGTTCATTGTACTTGACACAATGAACCCGGCGCAGCATTCTTGTGAAAGTGCCATCCAGAGATTTGGTATCTTCTGCAGTTAGAGCCTGGCATGGACTTCCATATAAGAGTACCGGTGGTACCACTACAGCCATAAATAATCGAACCTTAAGGTTCCGTTTTTCTATGGGACTTCCAAATCCTGAACAGACTTTTTAACGCTGCCCATACCTTCCCCTTACGTATCCGACGGTCTTCACCTGACTTTCTGATTCATGATCCCAAGTACATGAAGTCATCCACGTGCTACTCATGGTTGCTACACAAGACTAGTAAGGGCAGCCCTAAATATCAGCTGGAGACAACACATGTATGACAAACGCGGAGCTTTATGGTACAGTATCGCCTGTATCAACTATCATCCGTGAACGCAGATTAAGATTCAGTCGGCACTGCTGAAGAAGTAAAGACAAGGTCATATTTTTTGGCAACCAACACAAGGAAAGCGTAGCCGTGGACGACGGACATATAACTTATATAGACCAGCTTGAAAGGGATATTAGACGTGGGTGAAACGAAATTGCGACAACTATGGAAAATCGGGAAGCCTTGGAGGATCTCATTTCCACTTTTCCGAGTTTGGTCGACCGAGTAGTAGTATAGTAAAGTCTTAACTTAGTTTCGAAAACAAATCATTCTTATTTACATTATTTTTAATCTCATCAGTTATATTAATTTATTATTATATAATATATATTAATTTTATTACACCGAGATCCGGTATCACGTACATACAGTAAGATATAATATAGCAAAAATATAAATATAATTAATTCTTTATTCAATTATATACAATTTTAGGTCTGTATTTCTATATCTCGTTTATACTATCCCCACGCCACAGGTTGACCAACTACCTCCATCAGAGCAGGCCAAACTACTCCAACTGACCCAACTAATGGAGCAGACCAGTTACTACTACCAACTCCAACTGGCTAGTCGATCCTACGCCCAGATGCAACATAATGAGAACGCGGCCCTACTAATGAGCGCGTCTTCTCCACCCACAATCGTTACCAGCGGGCTGGTTCAGACGCCGGCCAGCCAACAGGCGGCCTCCCAGACCCAACCCCTAACCTTCACCACCAACGTGGTCACCACCGCCGTCAACCCCGCTGTGGCCGGAGACAAGAAACCCATAGAGATCGACGCTCAGACCGAGAGTAACCATGACACCGCGCTGACGCTGGCCTGCGCCGGGGGTCACGAATCGTTGGTAACGGAGCTGCTGGCGCGCGGCGCCGATATGGAACACCGCGACAAGAAGGGCTTCACCTCGCTGATGTTGGCGGCGACGGCTGGTCACGCACGGATCGTAGAGATCCTATTGGACGCCGGAGCTAACGTGGAGGCCCAATCAGAACGGACCAAGGATACCGCGTTGTCGCTGGCATGTTCCGGAGGTCGTGAAGATGTGGTAGACCTTCTGCTACAGCGGGGCGGCAACAAGGAACATCGCAATGTGTCCGACTACACCCCACTGAGTCTGGCAGCTAGCGGCGGCTATTACGGAATCATAAAGCTCCTCTTGGCCCACACCGCAGAGATTAACTCTCGGACCAACAGTAAGCTGGGAATCTCTCCGTTGATGTTGGCCGCTATGAACGGGCACACGAACGCGGTGAAGTTACTTCTGGAACAGGGAAGCGATATCAACGCGCAAATCGAGACCAACAAGAACACTGCGTTGACGTTGGCTTGCTTCCAGGGTCGACACGAGGTTGTCAGTCTGTTGGTCGACAAGAGGGCGAACGTTGAGCATCGCGCGAAGACCGGGTTGACTCCGCTGATGGAAGCGGCTAGCGGAGGCTACGCCGAGGTCGGAAAGGTTCTTCTAGCCAAGGGCGCTGACGTGAACGCCTCGCCCGTGCCCTCCAGCAAGGACACCGCGCTCACCATCGCCGCAGATAAGGGGCATTTAAAGTTCTGTGATCTGGTCGTCTCCCACGGGGCAAACATCGACGTGAAAAACAAGAAAGGTTGCAGTCCGCTGTGGTTGGCCGCCAACGGGGGTCACGTTGATGTCGTTCAGCTGTTGGTCTGCGCCAAAGCGGACGCGGATACGCAGGACAACCGTCGGGTCAGCTGTCTCATGTCGGCATTCCGGAAGGGACACACCAAGGTGGTGCGTTACCTCGTGAAGCACGTCACCCAGTTCCCGTCGGACACCGAGTGCGTCAGATACATACAGACGTTAACCTCCGACAAGGATCTGGTGAAGAGATGCCATCAGTGCATGGAGATGATCGTCTCGGCCAAAGATAGGCAGGCCGCCGAGGCTAATAAGATGGCCTCGATCCTGTTGCAACAGCTGGACGCAGAGCGGAAACTGGAGGAAACACGGAAAGCGGCGGCTGCGAAGAAGCGCGAGAAGAAAAAAGCGCGTCGGAAGAAACACCAGAAGCACGTTGATGACGATCTTGACGAGGATGACGTCATAGAGGATGACGTCATCGACGCAGAACCGCCGGACCGGCTGCCCAACATCCGTGTCCCGGAACCGCTAACCAGTCTGGAGCCATCTATATCGCAGCGTCCACCACTCCCCCGACCGCTGGTCGCCACCGTCATCACCACGGCTACCACCGCCACCAGCATAGTTACCATGGTTACGACGCAGTCATCGTACACGGTGGCTACCTCGCATCCCCATGGCAACGCTTTGCCAATCGCTGCACCCCGAGGTCAGGACGGCGGTATTCAGTCGCAACTGGATCGTAAAGACCCAAAACGGAGTAAGAAACACTCGAAGTTGTCAAACGGCTCCGATAACACCTCGGTTACCATGGCCACCTCGAACGGGCCAATCGCATCTTCGTCGATGGAGCAGCGCCATCCAACGTCTGGTTTCGGCAACGCGATGAAGCCGATTAAAGTGTCTACCTCGTCCCATTACCGCGAGGGGAGGGGTGGTCGTGGCGGGTGGCCCAGCGCCCCGACAACGCCCAACAGCGGCGCCCAAAGCCCCAAGAAACCCTCATCCGCGGTCTCAACGCCCAAGAAACCGGAAGAGGACGATAAGTGGACGCCGGTAGTTCGGAGTCGTGCCACCGGGGTGTCGCGGTCCTCCAAGATGATCATCGTACCGTGCGGGGCCATCTCCCGGGTGATCGGCCGCGCGGGCTGCAACATCAACGCGATTCGGGAGTACTCCGGGGCCCACATCGAGGTGGAGAAACAGAGAACCGACCAAACCGAGAGGAGCATAACGATAAAGGGGGGAACTGAACCCACACGGATCGCGGACAAACTCATCGAGGCCTTGATGCAGAATCCCGATAAGGAGATCAAGGAGATCATTGCGGACGCCAAGGTGGGTAAACACGGGGTTTATCATCACCACAACGCCGTTGAGAACGGGGGGATATCGTCGGTGAGTGCCGCCACTGTTGCGTCGCCTCAGCCGACGAGCGGCGCCAAGATCGCGGTGATTCCGCCACGGATCAGTCACCGACGCACCGAGTCTGGTGGGGCGGCGTCTACAGCGACGATGCGGCCCCCAGGGGTGGTCACCGGGCACCCGGGAGGGTCCCCGGCAGGGCTCGCGTGGGGGCTGCCCCCCAGTCGACCCGCCACCTCCAGTCGCCCCACGGCCACCGTCGCCGGGACCGTGATCGCGTCCGTACCCGCTCCCTCCTCCTGCTACACTCTCGGATCTCCCGTGGATCAGCGTTCAGTCATCTTTACCTCGGTCCACTCCGGCATCGTAACGGCCCAGACCTTAGTGTCACCGGCTACCGTGACGTCGCTGCACTCTACCTCGGTCTCCTACCCCCGGATGCCCCCTGGCCTCGGGGACGGCCATTCCGTCGACACGTTCAGCTCCTTCCTCGACCAGATCGGTGAACCGCGCGCCTGGCGACTCGGCGCCTCGGGTCTGCCCCAACCCTCCTCGACTCCTGGCGCCGCCAGCAACTACTGCGGCGGCATCATCTCCGGAGATATGTTCTCGTCACCTCAGCCACGCGGCTTCGCGGACACCTTCCCGGGCTACGGGGCACCCCCTACCAACGGGACCCAGTACTCGGACTACACACCGCAGACCAGCGGCTACTCGGCCGGCGGAATGTCCCCAGAGTACTCCAAGTACCGAGGCCATCGGAGTTTCTACGCGAATCCGTCGGACATTCCGTCGGAGTTACCGGCGGACTGCGGAGCCGACGGCGGATACTTCGGGCCCCCAACCCCGGAACCGTCGACCTCGGTGTTCCTCGACACCTCCGGGTTGCCGCGTCCGATCGGGACGGAACGCGCCCAACGGAACCGGAACGAGCAGCAACGGCCGCCCTCGTTGTGGGGCGACTGGGGCGTGGACCCCTCGATGGGGGGGAGCCCGGATATCGGGGGGCTGCCCGCCTTCATCCTGGGTGCGGGGGGACGCGACGCCATCCCCATGGGGCAGTTCCCACCGGCGGCCATGGGCCAGAAGATGGTGGGGGTCCCGGCCCTGTTGTTCAGCTCGCCCTCGCCCGCTCACCTGGGTGCCGGGGGTGCCTCGCACAACCGCGCCCCTGGGGGGCTGCCTCCTGGTCAGTGGGTCAACCAACCCCCAGACGAGAAACCCCCCACAACCCTTTGGAGCCATGCCATGTAAACTATTTATTGGGCTCGGACACTAACAGGATTACTAATATATATTATATAACCCTAATTGTATTGGATGATTTGTGTTGAGGTTTGTTTTCTTTCTATTCTCCATCCACTAACACTGTTAGTAACAGTATTTATAGGTGAATTATTACCGAATTCGAGAACACCCCACATCGCCTCGGAATATGGCGACCCCCCCAGCCTTATGGTGCTGATCCCTTACCTTTTTTCGGTGTAGTCCCTCCTCTATGGTTTAATTAGCCCGTTTATTATACATTATATATATTGCTGCTACGCGTAGCTCCACTCACGATATATTATAGGTCAGGTAAGTGTCGCATAATAATGTAGAAAGAATCAATATTGGTAGTGGGGTACTATTTGTCGTGTCGTAAAGAAATTGTTTTTGGAATAAGATATTGGATGAACGCAAGATGTAAGGTCTCCTTATGGGATAATATTGCGGTGTAGTTGTTTAGGTAGAATTTAGTAGAATATAATATTAGTAGATTAGTTTGTTGTTCTCGTATTAAACACGCAACGTGTTGACTCTTCTTTATTGGTAATATTAAGGTTGGCGGCTTATTGTTCTTTAAAATTTAATAAATACCGAGTGATATAAAGAAATTGTTTTTGTTTTTATAATCCTGTGGATCAGTTGGAATTAGGTATGTGAGTTTTCCGGAAATTTGACGTTTTTCAAGGAAATTTTGGAAAAGTATACTTCACCCGTAGTTACGTCAACAGGAGCCAGGACAATGAACCACCTCAACATGACTAATCAGGAATCACATGTTTATACTGTTTACTCTACTTGTGTTTTCTTATTTATTAATAGCAGGAGCTATTAAATTGTGAAATAGTTAAAATTTAAAATGTATTAATTTCCGAAATTGATTTCAATATAAAACATCTAGTTATAATTAAATTGACAAAACACAAAGTCACAATCACAATTGTAGTTTAAATCATATTATTTACTATTTTATGCAATTAAGGAAGGTGTGTACTACTCCTTGTGTAAAATGTTCACATTTTTGGTTTTCTATTTCATCTGATGCAGAATTTATTGGTGAGTTCAAATCGTAAAACGGTTTGGCGAGATCCTTCTTAGTTCTCTAGTTATCGCTGTCTCTCCGTCTATCAGTTTGTCCGTCAAAATTTAGAAGGCAGACAGATAGACAAACTGTCAGACAGACATATTCGATACCACCAAACATTAAAACTGAAAACTGAAATTAAAACATAAAAACCCCCACATATTGATAATTTTAGTAAATTGGTATGTTGCCATAGTGTCAAGCATTACTGACCGATTAACAGTCTACAAAGTTTGAGCGGGAAGGTTCAAATTTTAAAGCAAATTATCTCGGAATTACATTTCACGATATTTCCATTTTTCAAAATACTATTCTGCCGTTTTTCACCCAAATTCTATAATTTATGGCTCGTTTCAAAGTTTTTTTGAACATCTTGACAAATTATCTAGCACTTTTTTGAAATAAAAATTTTTTATTTAATATTATTGAAAATTTTTATAAATTTAATTAATTTTAATTAAATAATTTAATTAATTTTAATTAAATAATTTAATTAATTTTAATTAAATAATTTAATTAATTTTAATTAAATAATTTAATTAATTTTAATTAAATAATTTAATTAATTTTAATTAAATAATTTAATTAACTTTAATTAAATAATTTAATTAATTTACTTAAAAATTAATAATTTAAAAAATCGGCTGGATAATTTTTGTAGAAATGAAGCTGCTGAGTCCAAAAAAGTTAGTTTCAAAAAAATTGGGTAAATATTAAGGGACACGTTAGTGTTTTTAGTGAAATATTTAATTCCGCCACTCGCCGCTAGAGGGATATAATAAATGTAAAAATATCCATTTTTGTTGCTCTTTGGCCTTCCCCACGTTGTTGGCTGAACACCACAGAACAGCTTTATTCACCTACAACACGAAGTTGGAGCTGTTTAAAAAACACTCTCCTGGGGGGTATCCCCCTTATGGGGGGATACTTCTGTAAATATTTACTATTAAAAGTTTTATTTATTTTATTTTATTTATAATCTCGGACACAAACGATCCATTGTACATACAAGACTGTACTAAACTAAACTAAATTAGAGAAATACAGCACATTAAAGTAGAATTACACAAAATAAGAAATAAAGGAAATTCAACAATGTATTTCGAATACAATAATTACGTTTAACTTGGATCAAGCACCTTGTGCCACCGATCAATTTGAACAGAGTTCACTGAAAAATTTGTTATAAACCAATTAGCGTATTACCTGAAGTATTTACTCTGTTTAACAAGGAAAATATAACTGCGCATAATGGCCTTAAAGTTATTTACTCTATTATTAACAAAAATTGTGTCTGCATCGTCACTACGGGAGTATTTAAACAACAGACGAAAACACATGTTATAGGCTACTTTCACTTGTCGCAAAGTTTGTACACGGAAAATAGACCACAAAGAGCAGCAATATAAACTGTAGCAATAAGTTTTGAACAAACATAATTTAACACCAAGAGAACACCGAGAGAAATTTCTAACTAACAAATTACCTCGACAAAATAAAGATTTAACTTTATTCATGTCTGCTTCATCAGAAAGGTCACAGCTTATAATGTGTCCCAAGAATGATACCTGCTTAACACAGTCTAACGGTTTTTTTCCATTGAGATAGATGTCGCCTGCACGGTGAAAACGATAAGGTAAAAAATACAAACAGTGTGATTTGAGTGGATTGAACAAAATATCAAATGTAGCGCCGTAACGCTCACATATCTTGACTAGTGCTCGTAACCCAAAGATACTCAGCGACAGTAAACAAAGGTCATCTGAGTAAAAATATGTGATTTAAAAGACTCTTTCCAACTTTACATGCAACACTTCCTTGACGGACTCCATTTGAAACCAAAAATGCACCGGAATTAGCAGAACCCCAGCTAATACAAATTAGTTGGTGAGAATACCAAAAGGCGAGGAGTCTTACAATACCAATAGATACACCTAGTTCAATTAGCTTTCGAAAAAGTTTACTATTATTAACGCGGTCAAACGCTTTCGAGGCGTCTAAGAAAGCAGTATACACAGGTGAGTCTTTACTAATGTATAAGTAAACTGTTTGTTTTAAGGCAAAAATACACACTTCTGTACCTAGGCCCTCTGCAAAACCGAACTGGTTGTCAGATATATTGGAATGCATGACAATGAGCCCTTGCAAACACGTTTCCAATACCTTTGAGCCAGCTGTATCTTTGGCTATGGGTCGGTAATTCGAACGTTCGCTTATACTAGCGTTTTTATCTTTAATAATGGCAACAAACTAGAATTAATTAACGTTTGAGGCAAAAACCCATGAGTTATAAAAGAATTGATGTGGACATTATTGGAGCCGTCCCATTCAGAAAACTTACACTTCACAAATGTAGAGTGAATTTCAGATACAGGGACAGAATTAAAAATATCATAATAATTAGACTTGAACAAATCGGCGATTTCTTCCTCAGTGTGGGCGGAACCGACAGAGGTTGCTAAACCAATTTTAGTAGTTGTTGCTTTTTTTAATTGAACTCCAAAAATCATTTCTTGAATTAATAGCCGGGAGCGGCTAGGTGATCTGCTCGCAAAGCACCTTCCTCCTGTTTGCAATTTCGGAGAGCCAATTTAAATTGCGCGGCCGTTTTTTTCTTTACCTCCCAAACAAGCCCAAATCTAGGCCGCCCTTGTTCGCACCAAATATGAAATGCCTCCTGCGCTGCAGCCCGCTTTTCTTTTACAAACTCATTCCAACCAGGAACGCAATTGGAGACCGAATTACCCCTTTTTTGAGGAATAAATTTAGCCGTACAGCTATGTAGAATATTAATAGTATCAGTATAACACGAATTTAGTGACATTTTATGGTTAATATTCTTACAATGAATATCACAACACGTTAAAGCAGTAAGGGGTAACTGTAATAAACGTAGTTGTTCATCAACAGTTTGAGAATATTTTGAAATATTTTCACCACTGGCTTTATCCCAATTTGCGTTATTGGTAAAAGTGACCTTATTACTACTGCCTGGTGTAGACGCACTAAACAGCAAAGATACAGTCACTGAGACGGGTAAATGTGGGTGGGAAGTGTCCCGGGGGGGGGGGGGAGGTGTCCTAGATCCGTCGTAATTCGTGCGAATTCGTTTATGTGTATAACGTGCATTTTATAATTATTTTTATTGTCTGAATTAAACTCATGAATGTTCATCATAAACAAGATCCCGTAGGACAGTAATATTACTAATAGAGGTATGAAAGTCGGCGGTAGAAACGATGTGGTCTTACCACGACACTGTGCCATGTACAGTATCCTTTGTATTTAAGCCTTTGTAAAAGTAAACTTTGTATACTAAATTAATAAAATAGGAAATTTCCGGAAAAATATCTCGGAAATTTCCTTAAATTTCCTGACTTACAATATTCATTTTAGTGGAATGATTTATAACCGCGTGTCTCTGTATCCGTACATACAGTATCTCAACACATTCGTATTGCCAAATAGTTAAATAATGGATTGATTTAATTTTACATTTAATAACATTAAACTTTAAATTGGCTACCGGGGTCGAGTCGACGCATAATAACCCCCCCCCCCTCCCCGCCTCCCTCCTAAAATTGAGTAAAAATTTAATTTCCTGGTCTGAATAGAAATGGCCGAGTTCAATTTTGGTGAATCGGTTTAGGGCAATTCCACCATTTATGTAACACTTATGTCGAAAATAAAAAGTCATCTAATCACCATAATTTTGGTATAAATTTTTAATAAAAGTGACGGATTCTTAATTTATTTGAGGGTAACAAATGATTTTTCATTATTGAATATGAGAAAATATTTTTACGTATTTTCAAATTTGCAGAAATTATTACATGTCATTTTTGACATAATCTTACTACTGTACCATTGAAATTGTCTGATTAAGACAGGTAATTACACCAACCGAAAATTCAACATTTATTAGAAGCTTATTGATGATAAAAATTTGAATATTGACAGAATAGCATTGTGTATTCAATGTTTCAAAAATTTTAGATTTGGCCTACATAATTATGTGAGTCCGTAACGAAAAGTACTTAAAGTTTTAATTTGGAGTACACCCCGCATGTGTATTGCACTGACAATCATTTTCCTTTGGGTTTACAACCAATCAAAACCATCCATTAGGTCTCTATGGTCTGTATGCATTCTTAAAAATGCAGCTGCAATGCAGCATGCCGATCCTAGTAGTATGGTCTGTATTGCAGCTGAAACGTTTAAGAACAGCGTTACGGACTCACAAATATTTCGTTACGGACTCACCACGCGGTAGGTTAGGTAAGAATCATTCTGCTTTGTATCCATTATTCACTATGTAAACTGAAAGTATTCAGCTCCTTTTAGTCTGACAATTGTCCATCGACAGTACATTCGAACGTATTCATTCATACATCATCCTAATGTACGACATTCCTCATTGCGCCCGTTTAATCCTGTCTCTTACGTCTAATACTCACATTTCTGGGCCGAAAGGGCCAAACGGCATATATCACGGATGACAGAAGTTACTGACCAAGATGGTATAGTATGATACACTCGAAGTTCGCCAAGATTTCATGAAACGAATGAGCGAATGATGGATTGAGATACAAAACATATCGTCAGTTAGGCCTGGGATTACGCACAAAGTCTCAATAATAAAGTGTATATTTCCAGTGCGGTCCCCTCCTATATTCCCCAGAGGAAACTCCAGTTCTCATTTAGCTACCATTTACGGAAGGAAGAGATGCGCCCTGGCTAATAAGTCCCTTTATGGTCTTTAAAGTATTCGTGCCGAAACGAAAACTACCCTAGCCCTCATGATGGGATCGAACCCACGACCCAAGGAGAGATGTGATTTAAATGCCACCGATTTAACCAACTACGCCAAGGTGGAATAACTTAAGTACTGTGATACCGTAGTAGTGATCGTAAAACATAAATACAACGAAATACTGTTCAAAATCTATTTTCCAGTATAAAAAATTTTCCGTGAACGTGGTATTTATGTTGTTAAAGAATTAGAAATTGGTCATTTTAACAAATTATGGTCATATGAACTTATAGGATATTAAATATACACTACTATACACACACCAAATATGCCTACTCAAAATATGAACACTACTAAAGATATATCTAATAGTGATACTTAAGGTACATTGTGAAAGCGAAAGGTATATAAGCAATAAATATATTTATTGAATAAATACAATAAACATTCAATGGTCGTTGCTCTTTTTTTTCTCAACAAAATAACGGGTGCATAACGATTTCAAGTGTGAGTCCGTAACAATTTTTTCTGTGAGTATTATATATATTGTTTTTTTTCTATGTTAATATGTTTACGAAGAGTGGAATATTAATTTATATTTTCAACTTCACGTTTTTAAAAACTTTAAGTTTTTAAGTTGCCCTTTTGGCATGCCAAATTATGTCAAATTTAATTTTTTTTAATTTTGAGACTTGCAGACAATAGTGATGAAAAACTTTACAAATTTGATATACCTAACCAGTGGCGGCATTTAAATTAGATTTTAAATAATATGACATTATTATTTGAAAAAAATTCTGAAAAATGACCATTTGTGCCAAATTACCCCCTTTAAAAATTAATGTTCCTATTTGGAAACACTGGTGAGAAAATTGTAAAATATTACATTGAGTTTTGACTCAATGTATTACTCTAAAAAGTGTTTAAAATCACATAACTAATATATATTTGTGTCCTGTTGCATTAAAAACGACCAGCTGTTGTCTCATTTGGGAACATTCTTATATGGGAACGTATTAGTGGAGCGCATTAAGGTTTGTTCACTCGGCTCGGGACGTGATAATAGATATAATGGAACGTATTAGAGCGTGTTGGCTGCGCGGACTTGATGATTAAGCCTATTAGTAAATATAATTTCGACCAAAGTATCTCCCTACGTTGGTTATGGTTGAAATCAAAATAATAAGATCCGTCAATAAAAATATTTCTTTCAGTACCGGTGTTCCCAAATGGGACATTAAAGACGGCCTCTTGAACAATAAAATTGTATAAAAATGTATAAAATTATAGTCTTTAATGGTTTTTAATGTTTTGAGACACTACTTAATTATTATTTTTGCTATTCTATAAAAATATATTGGATTTGCTGTTATGCCAAATGAGAACAGGTCTTTTTTTGAGAACTAACAGGCGCATTGAGAAAATTATTTTTACAAAGTTTAGGTTGACTCGACAAATTTGCAATACAAATTGGCTCAGATTTAAGGGGTCAGAGTAAAACGCGGATCCGGATTCTACATTTAACATTGTCCCTATGGAAGTCGTTTTTTTTTACATTTTTATAACTCCCAAAAATGAAACTATAACCTGTTCTATTGACTTTAGTTTATTGTTTTGATTAAAATAACGTGCCACTGTAACCTGCTCCTTTCCCTTAATTGGCTCATTCCAAAGTAAAGTACGGGACATTCGTACACAATTTTGAACTTTGATTGCCTGTACAATGTTATCCACAGCACATATGTGCTCAAAATTGTGCTTGGATAAAACTTTCGAATATCAGCTTTGATTTCGCGAAGCTTATGGCGGGACTTAGTCACTTTTGAGAAAACGCCAGCTTGTCCAATTAAGGTAAAGTACGGATTCGTACGAAATTGTATTTTTTAATTTATGATTTCAATTCTAAAATTTAGCGAATTGTGCGCAGGTACGGTGTTGAGTTGATGTTTAGGATAAAGCTGTATTATTAAGCTTAAATAAAAATATAAATATAAGACGAATTGCTGCATTGCTAATTTTTTACAGTGTGGTTTGTGTGGTAAAGTATGGGACATTGCGAAGTAAAGTACGGGACCTGTACGAATTTTGTGGTCAAAATGGTCTCTTACACTAAACCTAACAGTAATTTCTGGATAATTAGTGATAATAAAGTGCAACTAAGTATTTCCAACCAAGATATGGATACAAAATGTGGGGCGGCCCACAAATTGACCCGAAGTCTTAGCATATGGGTGCCCTTGAGGAGTTGTATGTCATCTGTCTAATTTTTGATCTCTAATACTGTATATCTCGGTCATTTTTAGATGAAATTAAACCAAACCTGGTACGTATGAAGTCTGTCAAAAGTTTGGAAAGAATCTGAAGTTTAAGGAATCAAAGGTCACATATCAGACAGTCTGTCTGTTGGTACCGATAGTTTCAAAATTTTGATAAAAACCGAAATAAGTCCGCCAATCATTGATGAAATATAACCAAACTTGGTATGTAGTCTGTAAAAAGTTTAGAATTTCTTTCCATTTTTCTGAAAATGTATCAATTACTGTACATTACAGATCTTCTTATCTGCTAAAAAACTAAATTCTTTGAAATTTGTTGTAAAGTACGGGACTTTACATGCATAAACTCAAAGATTAGTTAATTGAGGAATGATTCTTAGTTCAAATACATACTTCTATGCTTCCCCCTACTACAGTATCACCCTAAAGCATTATAACACTCCTGCCCTCCAGGTTTCATATACATATTACATTAATACAGTGCACTAATGTAATCGCCATTATAATGGTAAAGTATGGGACAATTTTCCATTGGCCGTTATGATGTTTCTGAGGGAGTAGATTATGAAACTACAGGTAATTGTTTCTTAAGATGACGCAACACAAACGTGCTTTGCATTCCACTGGGTGATTGGGCTGAGTTAGACTACTTCTCTGTGTATAAATTAAAAATTTCACTAATTTTTGGTAAAGTATGGGACTTTACATGCATAAACCCAAGGATTTCTTGACTGAGGAATGATTCTTAGTTCAAATATAGACTCCTATTCTTACGGCCGACTATGACCTTAGAGTATTATAACACTCATGGCTTCACATATTACATTAATACAGTGCAGTAATATAATCGCCATTTTGATGGTAAAGTATGGGACAATTTTCAATTGGCCGCCATGATATTTCTGAGGGAGTGAAGATGAAACTAATTGTTTTATACGATGACGCAACACAAACGTGCTTTGCATTCCACTGGGTGATTAGGCTGAGTTACATCTCTGTGAATAAACTAAAAATTTCACTATTTTAGGTAAAGTATGGGACATCACAAGATTAACTTTATCGATTTCATTACAGAGGAACGAAACACTGGTGAAATTAAATAAAACCAAAAAAATTCGAAAATGGGTTTGTTTTTGATTTGGTACATGCTCAGAAATGTTAATTTATTGGTCATAGGAAGTGCCTACAGGAAACGAAACTTTTGCACACTTTTATTCACATTTTGTGCAGAGCAGGTGCATAATTTGTAATTCGACTATTTTTGATAAACCACCTGTGTTGATACAATTTTTAGCACTGAATTCATGAAGTACGATAAATTTTGACCTAAAATAAGTATAAATTCAAAGCTACATCTCATTTTTAGAAATTAGTCGGGAGGTTGACCTTTTCATGGAATGAGCCAATTGATAATTTTGGAATCCGGATCCGGATCCGCGTTTTACACCTGCCCAGATTTAAGGAGGGTTTGGAAATAGAAGGTTAAATAAAAACTCATCCTTTCCCGCTTTTCAGATAATAATAATGTTATATAATATACACCCCGAACGGGGTAAAATTTTGTGGTTAGCACAAAGAATAAACAATCAAGCTAACAATTAATTTAATTTAACATTAGCGAACTGACATAAGTGAAACAGAAATAAAAGCACAGAATTAAATAACAGAAGCAGCAGGCAAAATAACACATAAGAACATGCTGACGGTTACCGTGGTAGCAGTCGGCACATAGGTTACCATGGTAGCGGTCGGCACACAGGTTACTGTGGTAGTGGTCAGCACATAGGTTACCGTGGTAGCGGTCGGCACACAGTTGCGGTCGGCATACAGGTTACCGTGGTAGTGGTCGGCACTCAGTAGTGGTCGGCACACAGGTTACCGTGGTAGTGGTTGGCACACAGTAGCGGTCGGCACACAGGTTACCATGGTAGCAGTCGGTACACAGTAGCGATCGGCACACAGGTTACCGTGGTAGCAGTCGGCACCCAGTAGTGGTCGACACACAGGTTACCATGGTAGCGGTCGGCACTCAGTAGTGGTCGGCACACAGGTTACCGTGGTAGTGGTTGGCACACAGTAGCGGTCGGCACACAGGTTACCATGGTAGCAGTCCGTACACAGTAGCGATCGGCACACAGGTTACCGTGGTAGCAGTCGGCACACAGTAGTGGTCGACACACAGGTTACCATGGTAGCGGTCGGCACTCAATAGTCGTCGGCACACAGGTTACCATGGTAGCGGTCGGCACTCAGGAGTGGTCGGCAGACAGGTTACCGTGGTAGTGGTTGGCACACAGTAGCGGTCGGCACATAGGTTACAATGGTAGCAGTCGGCACACAGATTACTGTGGGTCGGCACACGGGTTACTGTGGTAGCGGTCAGCACACAGGTTAACGTGGTAGCGGTTGGCACACAGCTTACCATCGGTCGGCACACAAGTTACCGTGGGAGCGGTCTGCACACAGTAGTGGTCAACACACAGGTTACCATGGAGCGGTCGGCACTCCGTAGCGGTCGGCACACAGGTTACCATGGTAGCGGTTGGCACACAGTAATGGTCGGCACATAGGTTACCGTAGTAGCAGTCGGCACACACTAGCGGTTGGCACACAGGTTACCATGGTAGCGGTCGGCACACAGTAGCAGTCGGCACATAGGTTACCGTGGTAGCAGTCAGCACACAGTAGCGGTCGGCACACAGGTTACCGTGGTAGCAGTCGGCACCCAGTAGTGGTCGACACACAGGTTACCATGGTAGCGGTCGGCACTCAGTAGTGGTCGGCACACAGGTTACCGTGGTTGTGGTTGGCACACAGTAGCGGTCGGCACACAGGTTACCATGGTAGCAGTCCGTACACAGTAGCGATCGGCACACAGGTTACCGTGGTAGCAGTCGGCACACAGTAGTGGTCGACACACAGGTTACCATGGTAGCGGTCGGCACTCAATAGTCGTCGGCACACAGGTTACCATGGTAGCGGTCGGCACTCAGGGGTGGTCGGCAGACATGTTACCGTGGTAGCAGTCGGCACCCAGTAGTGGTCGACACACAGGTTACCATGGTAGCGGTCGGCACTCAGTAGTTGTCGGCACACAGGTTACCGTGGTAGTGGTTGGCACACAGTAGCGGTCGGCACACAGGTTACCATGGTAGCAGTCCGTACACAGTAGCGATCGGCACACAGGTTACTGTGGTAGCAGTCGGCACACAGTAGTGGTCGACACACAGGTTACCATGGTAGCGGTCGGCACTCAATAGTCGTCGGCACACAGGTTACCATGGTAGCGGTCGGCACTCAGGAGTGGTCGGCAGACAGGTTACCGTGGTAGTGGTTGGCACACAGTAGCGGTCGGCACATAGGTTACAATGGTAGCAGTCGGCGCACAGATTACTGTGGGTCGGCACACGGGTTACTGTGGTAGCGGTCAGCACACAGGTTAACGCGGTAGCGGTTGGCACACAGCTTACCATCGGTCGGCACACAAGTTACCGTGGGAGCGGTCTACACACAGTAGTGGTCAACACACAGGTTACCATGGTAGCGGTCGGCACTCCGTAGCGGTCGGCACACAGGTTACCATGGTAGCGGTTGGCACACAGTAATGGTCGGCACATAGGTTACCGTAGTAGCAGTCGGCACACACTAGCGGTTGGCACACAGGTTACCATGGTAGCGGTCGGCACACAGTAGCAGTCGGCACATAGGTTACCGTGGTAGCAGTCAGCACACAGTAGCGGTCGGCACACAGGTTACCATGGTAGCGGTTGGCACATAGGTAACCGTGTTACCAGTCGGCACACGGGTTACCGTGGTAGCATTCGGCACACGGGTTACCGTGGTGGTCGGCACACGGGTTACCAATGTAGCTAGCGGTCCGCACACATGTTACCGTGGTTGCGGTTGGCACACAGGTTACTGTGGGTCGGCACACGGGTTGTGGGTCGGCACACGGGTTACCGTGGTTCGGTCGGCAAACAGTAGCAGTCGGCACATAGGTTACCGTAGTAGCAGTCGTCACACACTAGCGGTTGGCACACAGGTTACCCTGGTAGCGGTCGGCACACAGTAGCAGTCGGCACATAGGTTACCGTGGTAGCAGTCATCACACAGTAGCGGTCGGCACACAGGTTACCATGGTAGCGGTTGGCACATAGGTAACCGTGTTACCAGTCGGCACACGGGTTACCGTGGTAGCATTCGGCACACGGGTTACCGTGGTGGTCGGCACATGGGTTACCAATGTAGCTAGCGGTCCGCACACATGTTACCGTCGTTGCGGTTGGCACACAGGTTACCGTCGTAGCGGTCGGCACACGGGATACCATTTTAGCTAGCGGTCCGCACACAGGTTACCGTCGTAGCGGTCGGCACATAGGTTACCGTGGTAGCGGTCGGCACACGGGTTACCGTGGTAGTGGTAGGCACACAGTTTACCGTGGTTGCGGTCGGCACACAGGTTACCGTGGGTCGGCACACAGGTTACCGTGGTAGCGGTCGGCACACAGGTTACCTTTTGTCGGCACACAGGTTACCGTGGTAGCGGTCGGTACACGGGTTACCGTGGTAGCGGTTGGCACACAGGTTACCGCCGGTCGACACACGGGTTACCGTGGTAGCGGTCGGCACACAGGTTACCCTGGTAGCGGTCGGCACACAGTAGCAGTCGGCATATAGGTTACCGTGGTAGCAGTCGGCACGCACTAGCGGTTGGCACACAGGTTACCATGGTTGCGGTCGGCACACAGGTTACCGTGGTAGCGGTCGGCACACAGGTTACAGTGGTCGGCTCAAGGGTTACCCAGGGTCGGCACACGAGTTACTGTGGTAGCAGTCGACACACAGTAGCGGTCGACACATAGGTTACTGTGGTAGCAGTCGGCACACAGGTTACCGTGGGTCGGCACATGGGTTACCCAGGGTCGGCACATGGGGTATCATGGTAGGGGTCTGCTCACAGGGTACCATGGTCGGCACACAGGTTACCGTGGTGGGTCGGCACACGAGTTACTGTGGTAGCGGTCGGCACACAGTAGCAGTCGACACATAGGTTACTGTGGTAGCAGTCGGCACACAGGTTACTGTGGTAGCGGTTGGCATCAGTAGCGGTCAGCACATAGGATACTGTGGTAGCAGTCGGCACACAGGTTACCGTGGGTCGTACATGGGTTACCCTGGGTCGGCACATGGGTTATCATGGTAGCGGTCGGCACACAGGTTACTGTGGTAGCGTTCGGCACAGAGGTTACCGTGGTAGCGGTTGGCACACAGGTTACCGCCGGTCGACACACGAGTTACAATGGTAGCGGTCGGCACACAGGTTACCCTGGTAGCGGTCGGCACACAGTAGCAGTCGGCACATAGGTTACCGTGGTAGCAGTCGGCACACACTAGCGGTTGGCACACAGGTTACCATGGTAGCGAGCGGCACACAGTAGCAGTCAGTACATAGGTTACCGTGGTAGCAGTCAGCACACAGTAGCGGTCGGAACGCAGGTTACCATGGTAGCGGTTGGCACATAGGTAACCGTGGTACCAGTCGGCACACGGGTTACCGTGGTAGCATTCGGCACACGGGTTACCGTGGTGGTCGGCACACGGGTTACCATTGTAGCTAGCGGTCCGCACACATGTTACTGTGGTTGCGGTACACACAGGTTACCGTGGTAGCGGTCGGCACATAGGTTACCATGGTAGCGGTCGGCACACGGGTTACCGTGGTAGTGGTAGGCACACAGTTTACCGTGGTTGCGGTCGGCACACAGGTTACCGTGGGTCGGCACACAGGTTACCGTGGTAGCGGTCCGCACACATGTTACCTTGGTTGCGGTTGGCACACAGGTTACCGTGGTAGCGGTCGGCACATAGGTTACCGTGGTAGCGGTCGGCACACGGGTTACCGTGGTAGTGGTAGGCACACAGTTTACCGTGGTAGCGGTTGGCACACAGGTTACCGCCAGTCGACACACGGGTTACCGTGGTAGCGGTCGGCACACAGGTTACCCTGGTAACGGTCGGCACACAGTAGCAGTCGGCACATAGGTTACCGTGGTAGCAGTCGGCACACACTAGCGGTTGGCACACAGTTTACCATGGTAGCAGTCGGCACAAAGTAGCAGTCGGCACATAGGTTACCGTGGTAGCAGTCAGCACACAGTAGCAGTCGGCACACAGGTTACCGTCGGTCGGTACACGAGTTACCATATGGTAGCGGTTGGCATCAGTAGCGGTCGGCACACAGGTTACCGTGGGTCAGCACATGGGTTACCGTGGGTTGGCACATGGGTTACCGTGGTAGCAGTCAGCACACAGGTTGCCGTGGTAGCGGTCGGCACACAGGGTACCATGGTCGGCACACAGGTTACCATGGTTGATCGGCACACGAGTTACTGTGGTAGCAGTCGACACACAGTAGCGGTCGACACATAGGTTACTGTGGTAGCAGTCGGCACACAGGTTACCGTGGGTCGGCACATGGGTTATCATGGTAGCGGTCGGCACACAGGGTACTATGGTCGGCACACAGGTTACCGTGGTGGGTCGGCACACGAGTTACTGTGGTAGGGGTCGGCACACAGTAGCAGTCAACACATAGGTTCCTGTGGTAGCGGTCGGCACACAGGTTACCGTGGTAGCGGTTGGCATCAGTAGCGGTCAGCACATAGGTTACTGTGGTAGCAGTCGGCACATGGGTTACCCTGGGTCGGCACATGGGTTATCATGGTAGCGGTCGGCACACAGGTTACTGTGGTAGCGTTCGGCACACAGGTCACCGTGGTAACGGTTGGCACACAGGTTACCGCCGGTCGACACACGAGTTACCATGGTAGCGGTCGGCACACAGGTTACCCTAATAGCCGTCGGCACACAGTAGCAGTCGGCACATAGGTTACCGTGGTAGCAGTCAGCACACACTAGCGGTTGGCACACAGGTTACCATGGTAACGGTCGGCACACAGTAGCAGTCGGCACATAGGTTACCATGGTAGCGGTTGGCACATAGGTAACCGTGGTACCAGTCGGCACACGGGTTACCGTAGTAGCATTGGGCACACGGGTTACCATAGTAGCATTGGGCACACGGGATACCATTTTAGCTAGCGGTCCGCACACATGTTATCGTGGTTGCGGTCGGCACACAGGTTGTTCGCGCTTTCAGACCTTTAGCAGTTTAACCTGCCCAATTAGGATGTCTTCTAGATAATAGATAGTCTTTAGCCTACGACAAATATTTGATACACTACATTAGCCGAAACCAGTCTATGCGCGATCATTCACCCGCTGGATATACCCGGGAGACTGGATTCGGAAGCCTAATCGTATTGCGGGATAGGCCTACTGTATTATTCGACTGATCTTAGTATATATAATCTCTGACAAATATTATTCACTTTCGGGAAATATTAACAGTTCCTTTAGGACGTGGCGCTTTAAATATATAAACAGAGTTATGACTTAAACCAGACACAACGGGATGGCTATAGATTCACGTATATGGCGCATTCTTTAGGAGATGCTTCGTTATCAATGACAATCATACACAATACTGCACAATGCTGCACACTAATCTGCCGACCTTCACTAATTTTAGTCACATATAAGGAGAACAACAGACAATATGTGTAGGGCCTATAAAATAGCATTAGATTCACTTCAAACCACTTAATGTAAGTCGCAATCGTTATATGTATCCGGTCTCTCTAACCTTTAGTATATCAAGAAGATTGGGGTGTCTGATTGTTTATCAGTATTCCGAATATAATATTCCATCAACAAATATAATGAATAACTGACAGCAAAAGCAGTAATGTTAAGGTATGAATAATTATGAGTGACTGAGATAACGGATATACGTTCTATAATTAAGCCTACTAATGTTGATGCTAAAGACTGAAACACGGAGGTTCCACGCCGGTGTTGTAGGCTGTGGACAAAAATCACATACTGACTCACTTCCCTAGTTTCTATATACCATCTCCAACACAGAGGCAAAAAACGCTCTGATTGGTCGACCGGACAAAGAGAGAACAAAGAACAAAGAGATGTTCTACGTGGCAATATCAGCTGTTAGCCGTCGTCATGGTATCTACACTGTTTCCAGAGGATCCGGCTTATTGCGTCATAAAATTGCGGATTATGTCCGCTAAAGTACACATACAGAAGAAATTACTTTTATGTCCTCTAAAACAACAATACAGTAAGGACACGGCCTTTTATGCCTGGTAAACCCACTACAGAGTACTTTACGGGAAAAATAACCGGCTAATTACGCAAAAGCCTTTACACCGCTCCCAGAAAATGGGATTTTAGTCTATAAAATATAACAAATCACAGTTTCTAAAATATAAAAATACTCTAAACAGTTAGTCTTTCTTACGCGGACGGCGTTTACGCAGTTTTTTGAGGCTAGCAAGAGTCCTTTTCTCTTTGGGGCGAGCCACTTTACTAGGAGGGCTGTAACTCCTGGGTGAAGGGTGCAATACAATTGCATCAGAAGGTGTAGAATTACGATCGGTGTATCCGCCGGTTGAGGTACCTGGTTGATCGATATCAACTTCAGTGGAGCGAGGTCTAACGGCCTTTAGGGCGCGTCTTAGGACAGCAGCTCCTATGGGTCCTTGACGGGTCGTCTGGACAACAGCGGTAGGCGGACCGTGAGTGGTGAGAAACTTCCTTGGTTTAATGGTTCTTTCCAGCTCGCGTTCTCGGGCTCGATATTCATAGGGCCGTCGAGATACTTCCTGTAACTCAGGGTACGAGTTGATAAATAAATCGCCATACTCAGGGTCTTGACAGATGTAATTGATCAAATGGTATGAAGTAATATCGTTAGGATTGACGTTCCTAAGGTATTTTCGAACAAATTTGGTGGAAATACACTCACCAACACGCTTCATTAGTTCGTAACTCGGTGTGCGTGTTTTTTGTTCCACAGACGCGAATAAATAAGGATGAAACGCGTAAACTCCCTCGTAAGAGCGTCCAGGGTAGTAGCGATGGCGGGACTCACAATGTAAATCCGCGTTCGCTTCCCAAGCTCGGATGTAGCGCAGGGTAATCATCTCATCTACGCTCTCTAAATCGCGATTAAAGGGGCAATTATAACTGGCATGTCCTTTAAGTTGACAGTGGTGGCATTGAGTCATAAATTGGGGGCAGACTGCAAAAATATGAGAGTTATTAAGTCTGCAATACGCACAATATATCTCCATCATCGGTTGTTCGTGGAAATAGGAGCAGGGTACGTCTGAGTCCATAGGGGTGAAATGGTCTCTTGATGCGCATAATCGACAACGTTTTCGAGAAACATAGTTAGCGTGTCGATAATCGTGTGCGGTGAGACATTGTGGACCTTGATACCACTCTAAGACGTAGTCGTTATCGCTGCTCCGGGGCGCTGTAGGCTGGATCGCTTCAGATTCTAAGCATATTGGTTCGTCTTCCAATTGCATAGCTGAGGTAGGTGCGGCTGTCTCCGCAAGCGGACCCACTGTCTGAACTTCCACGACAGAATAACCTGTGGGTATTCGGGGTCTTTGTATAACAGATGAATGTAAGTTCTGTATACAAACGTCCTGAAAGAGAGCAAATCCCGCGCTGTTTAGCTTCTCCGCAGCTGAGTCTCTTAGGCTGAGTTTGGTCAGAGCGCGGTCCTTGAACTGACTATCAACGTTACGGAACGGAGTCAGAAAGCGCCTGAAACATTCGAAGCGGATGAATTTATTGTGTTCATCTAACTTGGCGAGTTTGGTTCCAAGTATTAATGGATGCGCGCGTATGGTACGACTGCACACATCGGCTAGCCAACCGGCAAGTGCTGCGTTTTCAAATATCGTGTATATAGCTAAGGAGGGACGAAGTGGAACACTCATAAAGCTATACACGGCGCCAGGTGCGGTCAATGGTCCATCAAAGTATAAACGAGAATAATGATCTCCATATACTTGTTGGTAATTTATAGGATTTCCAACCTTGAAATTCCATCCGTATTCTTGAAAGGCAAGATGTCCAATGGAGGTTCGTTGTACTTTAGTAATGCCGCTGGGTGTATTGGCATACATAGTGCGGAAGAAACCTCGGCCTTCTGCCCAGGGAGCAATCAGCTGAGTATCAACGAAAGGGTATGGAATGTTTTCCATATTCCGAAAGTCGTTTTGTAGATCTCCATAAACAGCCGAGCCGATTTTAAGGATTCTTTCGTTAAACAACATCTCGAGCACGGGTTGGGGTAACATCGATCCATCGATACCCATGGCCGGTTTGCGCTCGGTGTCGGTGACATAACGCTGCGCGAGTTCGAATTGTCCATGTCGGAGTTTCTTTTGGGTCTCAGTAAGAGTTTCAAAAGAATAATCAATCACATCGGAACACGCTCGAGTAAATAC
The DNA here is from genome assembly GCA_032718475.1 of Nemertoderma westbladi. Taxonomy (NCBI): domain Eukaryota; kingdom Metazoa; phylum Xenacoelomorpha; order Nemertodermatida; family Nemertodermatidae; genus Nemertoderma; species Nemertoderma westbladi. The sequence continues at coordinate 83,392 of JAUCBJ010005741.1, read as the reverse complement.
GTGGGTAGAACCAGCGAGTCCTCGTATGTGTATCATCCGCGTAGTTCCCAGTTCTCCAACCGGAACGCTACCTTCGTTGTCGTAGGTGACAACTCCATACATCTCGATAACGTTAAGAGTCTCATTCCACTCTTTAGTGGCGTTTTCGAGAGTCATTCCCACAGGATGCCACAAGGTAGCTCATTCGCTAGCATTAGGTAGGTCTCTATACTTTAAATATTGTGTGGTATATGTTTCCACATCTCCATATCGTTGTATTCTTTCCTCCTCGAATAACACGTCAAGATTCCAGTGTACTAAACGAGTTTTGATGAATCCATCAAGATTATACGGAGGTATTGTTTCTTTCTCTATTCTGGAAACATTATATGGTTTTCGAAATGAGTTTACTTTAACTAACTGATCCAGATGTTTATGCAGTTGTTCGAGTTCGACAAGATCGAGAGGATTTATGAGTGGCAAAAACCTCAGACTATGTGTAGGATCTTCCGGTTTTACCATGTAATATTGTGTTAGGTTAACGTAATAAGGGTGATCTTTGATCCCATAAAACGAGTCCGGTAAAGGTCTAGCGCATATGTTAACATCGTGTACCATGCGACGGACAAGATCCGCTCTATTGTCCGGAGGTTCAACGAGTATACCCTCGACACGAGCGGCTTCGATGGGAGGACGCTGTAACATGGGAGCGTCAGCGATAAGATCTCGAGATCTTAGGTTGATATCAACCGGTTGTGGTTGTGCCGTCGCAAAGAGTTTGTCTCCGAAATGGGGAACCATCGAGGGATGAAGGATGGTTTTAGAGTAGAGATCCGTCATAAGGATTTGAGCTTCGGGTTGAGCTAAAGCTGCTTCTTCTCTCTCATCCAGTTCTATATGTCTCTCCTCGAGCTGATTTTCCTCCGCTTGTTGTTGTAGACGCTCATCTAGGAACTCTTGTAAAGAGTAGGTTCGTCCACGTTCGATGTCCTCCTCGAGATTTTGTGTTTCTCTATCGAACTGGGTAAAGCTAATTCCTTCACCGCTTGGACTTGTTGTTGTAATTTACGTTTCTCCAAACAATCGTAAGTTCCCTTTCCGATTTTCTGCCGAATAGCGTCTAGCGCGTTTCGTATGACGCTCTCTTCGACTTCCGTAACGGGTTGGATCGAGGTGAAGCCGCGACGGTTGTATGGGTTAAACGGCGATATTAGATGACCGCGTCCCAATCCAGCTAGGTAGGGTTGGCGAATATCTAGTGAGCCTACCACCGGGGTGCCACCGATCAACTGTTCGGGTAACACTAGATCTTTGAACAGTGAGTACAGTTCGGGAGGATCCGTGATACTATTAGGATCAAGAGTCTGAGGTCTAACTGAGGAATGAGGAGGTCTGACCGAGTATTCCGGAACTCTGATCATTGGTTTGTTCAAGGATCGTTTGAGTCGAGCCGTTCGAGGGGGATACGTCGAACAGGTTTCGCTCGAAACTCCCATAAGTATATCGGGTAAAACTGTGTTTAGCGCAATGTCTCTGCGGATGTTTATGTCTTTCCGTTTGCTGATTGGGTCTAGGGCATTCGTCGCAGTAATACCACAGACGCACGTCCTGCAGGGGAAACGCGGGTGATTGTTCTCCAGTTTTACAATATTCCTCCATCTGTTCGAAGCTATCTGGGACGACAGGTAGCGGTCGATCGGCGGTAAGATACATCATAGTGAAATAGAGTCGTTTGAGTTCTATCATAGGATCATGATGTATACCTTGGGGATATCGAGTTTCGAGATTTTGTTGACTGGCAATATTGAGATATGTCTCTCTCAGGAATTCCAGATAATCGTTGAAGTCGCTGCGTTTATCCGGCTCTTCAACGTCTTCCCTTTCGAGTTTGTTTCGAATAGAGTTCTCGTGTTCTATTCTCGGTTTGTCGTTCCGACTCCGCTGGGTATGATATCTAAATAAAACCATTTCCCTTTCGGTGTCTACATCGTCCGTATCGTGTAAATCGATAGGATGGCCAGTAGTTAAGAAGTCCATATACGTACCATTACGATGCGTATAGCGAGCGGTGAACTTTCTATAATCCAATTCACGCGTAAGTTGCTCCTGGGACATTGGCGGTTCGATATAACGACCATCATCCTCCGTAGTAGTTGGATCAGCGTCGCCGCGTATCAAGCTATCGACAAACGCTTGTAAAGGTAGAGTATATCGCTCCCTAATACCGAGATCATCTTCTATCAACTCAGTCATATCTGCTATGAGTTTATCAATATTATAATGAGTTTATATATTAGGCTAGCGGGCGTCGCTGCCTACCCCTCTTTTGCCCCCGGACAGTGTAAGATCCTCAGCGCCGATGTACCGTCGTCGCTGTGCTTTCGCCAACGATGTAGCTACACAACGACAACAATAACCGGCACAAGTCACTCCACTGTCCGTCCCAAAGGCTTAGATGTACTACAGGTTCTTTCTGGAGAGTTAGGGCTACTTTCACAATTGCGACTCGCTACTGTAAACACACCTTAGTAGTAACATTCACCTACAAACGCACAAATTCAACACAACTGCCATAAACCGCACACATTCGGGCCATTTGTCCGTTAGTCAGTACCTTCCAGAATGTCACTGTATTTATTATGTATCCTTGGATACTAGCAGTGCGCTATTTATTCCCTATGCTATTCAATGGGGCAAGCCTTCTATTGTTCTTTAACTCACTTCTAATTCTAGCGTGGTTGTTGCCATGGTGACATTATGGAAAGCTAGCGGTAGAATTAGGGTAATTCTCATGCATACAGATCTGGGATGCTATTTAATAGTAATTCTTTAATTGTCAATATCCTCTCTATATATGATTTTATAAATTTTATCGGCTATTGACTATATTGGAGATTCTCGCACACAAATACACTTAATAGAGTGAATCTCCGCTCCCATGATCTATTAATTAATGGAATTTTGGGAATGTTATAAATTGTATAAAATGACAATTTATTAAATTCATTGAAATATATGAATTTAAATTTATTCCCGTAAATTTTATTATTTAATATTAAAATAGACACAATTTTATTCCAGAACGTGTCTGGGGACTGGGATCCTTGATTCTAGGAATTTTGTCCTTTTAAGAGTATCGGTAAGTGCTACGATATCTTAATCGACTAGAATTTTAAAGGATCTGATATTTGACAGATTTTGTAAATATTAATAATTAATATTTAGGATGGGCACCAGTTTATTCCAGAACTTGTCTGGGGACGTTAACCACTGATTCTAGAATTTTGTCTTTCAAGTATATCGGTGGGTGCCACGATATCTTAATCGACTAGAATTGCAGATGGTCAAAGGGTTTAACAGATTTATTTTGCGTTATACGCTACTGTTAAAGGGACATCACGCTACTATATGTATTATTTAATATACGGTATGAGAGCAATATCGCACGAAGCAATGTCAGTGTGAAGAGGCAAGTCGTTTCCAAGGTCTACCCAGAGCTTGGTTTAGCCGAGACACGAGGATCTGAACTTTGCATTCCTAATACTCTGCCTACCAATAATACTTGAATATAGTAGTGGCTTTATTGTACTTTAATAAGTACGGATATTTCATCTTACTGTAGTTACGTATTTGTAATGTAATACGGACAGTAAGGAAAGAGAAAAAGAATTATTTCTCGCCGTCGCACTAAATATATAATATATAAGTAATTAAGTAATAAACGCGAATACATATTGCACTAATCTACTAAATAATCGCTAAAATAACATTCTACTAAGTAAAATTAAAGAAAACGATTATAATAAAATTACATAATAATATATACATAAATATAAAAGAATAAAACAAATACAAATATAGTCATACACCCACTCCAGCCATTGTTAAGTTGGGGAGTCCCTAGATGTTTGTTGGATTAGGGAGGTGGTCGTGGGAAGAGTATCTTGCCTCCCATAGTTTCCGGAGAGTTCTCTGTCTCTTTCCAGTAAACATAAGCAACCAACTGGGCGATTGAGCTGCTGCGTCTCGAAGACAATTCCCGGTTTCTTGAAGTTACGTCGCATGACGACGAGTTCTACCGATCGCACCAAACCGTCATCCGAGATGTGAGTCTCGATGATACGACCTGTCTGCCACCGCTTACGTGGAAGATCTACATCCACAATAAGAACCATGTCTCCAGCGCTGACGTTTTCTTGCTGCGCAAACCACTTAGTTCGAAGTTGTAGCGTGGGCAGATAATGTTTTTCGAAATGGTCAGCGAAACGACGGGATAACAACTGCATGAGTTGCCAAGTTTGCCGGCAGTATTCGTCTCCGTCTGTGATTTCCGATTGTGGGAGCATGGCTACAGGTTTCTTCAGTAGGAAATGCGCGGGTGTTAGCGCTTCCAGGGAATCGGGACTCGATGAGACTGGCATAAGCGGTCTCTCGTTGAGATAGGCGGCGATTTCCTCCATTAACGTCCGCAAAAGTTCGTCGGTGAGATACGCGCGGCAAGGCACTATAAAGTGAAATGCGGTCTTCACACTTCTTATTAATCTCTCCCAACTTCATCCCCACCAAGGGGCGTCGGCGGCGTTGAAGGTCCAGCTAGACGCTGTTACTCGTAGCTGATCGTCCACCTGTCTTTGGTTCCAATCTTTGACGTAAGCTTTGATTTCATTGTTGGCACCAATGAAGTTTGTTCCCTTATCAGATCTCATCGTGTTACTAGTGCCAAAGCGAGCGATCTGTCGTCGTAAGCTTAATAGAAAGCTGTTGGTAGATAAATCGTTCACCATATCGAGATGGATAGCTCTACAAGTCATACAAACAAAGATTACACACCATCTCTTGACTATAGTCCTAGCACGATATACTTCAATAGGGCCAAATAAATCTACACCGGTATTAGTAAAGGGTGGTTCATAGAAGCTTATTCGTTCCCTAGGTAATTCTGCCTCTCGCTGTGTTAAAGGCCTACTGAATGCTTTCCTACAGGGTATGCAGTTCCTAAGAACTTGGTTCAGAGCTCTACGGGGTTTATAAAAATAATAGCGAGTTCGAATTTCGCTAAGAACTCGTTCTCTACCAGCATGATAAAGTTTGCTGTGAACATCTACAATCATCTTGACTTGTATTTCAAGATTTCTAATGAGTATGGGGAACTTAGTGTCAAAGGATAATGGAGCATTCGTTAATCTTCCTCCAACACGTATTAACCCATCTATCATTGTGCTAGAGAAACGATCCCTTAAGCGCATCTGTGGATTTCTCAACAACAGGAAATACTTATCGGAATCCTCATAGCATTGCAGGAGTCTCAGCATCTGCTTGTTGGTTTCGTCATGTTCCTGATAACTGATCTTCTCCTTCAGAAACCTGTCGGATATCTTATATTTGGGAAGATCTTTAATAACATGGACCTGCACTGATGTTATTGGAGCGGTATCACCTTTGGCCTTCATCCCGGAGTAGTGATGGTGAAAACATCTCTTTAAATATGTAACGGCCTTACAGAGCCGATTCCAGGAACTGTAGTGATGTATCGCTCTCTGCAGAAGAGGTGAGAGTCCTTGCGAGACGTCTGGTATTCCAGATTTCCAATCCTTCTCACGGATTTCCACAACAATTTCCATAACTTTATAGAAGTAAAAGTGTCTGAGTCTGTACTCCCAGATATTCCCATTGGCGATATCTCTTTTGCAGAAGTGAAGGCTGCTGCAAAGAGCATTAAGACCAATCGTGCCAGTGGAGTAGATGGTGTTCCCCCTGAGGTCTTTAAAATACCTGAGTGTTTAAAGCTCATCTATCCCATCATAGTAGACATGTACCGAACAACAAGAGTCCCACAAGAAATGAAAACAAATAAGTTTGTGCCAGTTCCCAAGAAGGGCAACCTAACACTCTATGGTTCTTTTCGGGGAATCTCATTGATCTCGATTGCTGCAAAGCTATACAATAGGATTCTATTAAATCGCATCAGGGATCCCATTGAGAGACTGCTCCGTGGAAATCAGAATGGGTTCCGTAAAGGTCGTGGGACCATGGAGCCCATTTTGGCACTTAGAAGGATAATTGAAGAGTTATCAAAAAAGAAAGACAGGCATCTGGCTGTTATCTTTGTTGACTTCTTCAAGGCCTTTGATTCAGTCTCTCGCTCACGTATGTTCAGCATACATTCATTATATGGGATTCCTGATGAAATTATTGCAGCAATCAGATCAGTATACGATGGTTCGACAACATTTGTGTCTACTGTTGACGGTGACACAGAACCATTTGAAGTGTTATGGGGCGTCCTCCAAGGAGACACACTTGCACCATTCTTGTTCATTATTGTGGTTGACTATGTTCTACGCATGTCCTTAGATCATTATAATGATGATGGGGTGATGATAACTCCACCTACTGGCTCCAGAAGTCGAGGAAATCCTGCCAAGTACTTAACTGATCTAGACTTTGCTGATGACTTAGGAGTACTCTCAGAATCATTAGAGGGAGCCCAACGGCTCCTCAGCTCATTAGAACATGCTGCTTCTAGTGTTGGTCTTTTTATTAACTCCAGAAAGACCAAAATTCTGACAGTTAACTTTGAAAGTCCTCAGCAAGTCTCTGATCGGATGAGCATAAGCTCAAAGGATGGTATGCTTGAGCATGTGGACGACTTCTGTTACCTGGGATCATGGATCCGGAAGTCAGGTGAGGACCTTCGAATACGTAAGGGAAAGGCATGGGCAGCCTTGAATAGGCTTTCCAGGATTTGGAAGTCACCGAGAATTAATCGGAAACTTAAGGTCCGATTATTTAGAGCAGCAGTAGTTCCAGTACTCCTCTACGGGAGTCCATGCTGGGCTCTAACTGCTGAGGACACCAAATCTCTGGATGGCACATTCACAAGAATGCTACGCCGGGTTCATTGTGTCAAGTACAATGCACACATCTCCAACCAGACACTATATAACATTGGAGGTGTCTCATTGGTTCCCCCAAGCTTGACACTAGAACAAAATCGCCTCCGCTTTGCAGGACATTGCTTTCGCCGTGAGGATCAGCCAGTGCATAATCTTGTACTTTGGCAGCCTCATGGAGTGAATAAGCATGGTGGACAGCCTATGACTTTCTTGAGACGCATCTTAAAGGACACTGGCCTTAAAGATGCGGTAGCATTGCAGGAGTCTCAGCATCTGCTTGTTGGTTTCGTCATGTTCCTGATAACTGATCTTCTCCTTCAGAAACCTGTCGGATATCTTATATTTGGGAAGATCTTTAATAACATGGACCTGCACTGATGTTATTGGAGCGGTATCACCTTTGGCCTTCATCCCGGAGTAGTGATGGTGAAAACATCTCTTTAAATATGTAACGGCCTTACAGAGCCGATTCCAGGAACTGTAGTGATGTATCGCTCTCTGCAGAAGAGGTGAGAGTCCTTGCGAGACGTCTGGTATTCCAGATTTCCAATCCTTCTCACGGATTTCCACAACAAGTTTATTTGTGGCTGTGGGTTTCTGATCCAAAGCGTCGTCTCCGGAAATATGTAGTACAGACAGATCTACCATGGGTTTGAATAACTTCGATTTACTCGCCCGAGTTTTAGGTTTGACTTTCTCCGCTTCCTTGGCCTGTCTAATCTCCGCTGTAGTAAGATGAGGAGGCCATTCTTCTTCTTCTTTGTATAGGAAGTCGGGTCCACCTAACCAGTCTGGAGTGTCTACCAGTTCTTGTGGAGTTGCTCCCCTGGAGGCGATGTCTGCTGGATTAATCGTTCCGGGGCAATGTCTCCATTGATCCATTGTTGTGCGACTGAGTATAATGGCTACTCTGTTGGTAACGAAGACGCTGAACTGACAGACTTCATTGGTTATATACTCCAACACGAGTAAAGCGTCGGTCCAATAGACAGTTTTCTCCAGTGGATAGTCGATCTGTTCTGTTACATTCCGGCCGATGGCTGTAGCGTATAGAGCCGCTTTTAACTCCGCTCGAGGAACTTTCAACTTATTGTTTATCAATGCCTTAGAAGTAACCAAGGCGACTTTGATTCCGTCCGGAGTTTCCACCCTTAGGTAGGCTACTATACCTATTCCCATATCGCTGGCGTCTCCAAACACATGGAGTTGATAGGAATACGTAGGGAGAACATGACCAAAATATGAACGGGAAATTATAAAGTTCTCGATGGCTGGTAGAGAATCTTCCCATTTCATCCACTTCTTTAACAACTCCCCCTTAAGTGGATCGTCCCATGAGTGGTTTTCAAGCCACATTTGTTGTACTAAACTCCGAGCAATCAATATAACTGGGCTAATAAATCCCAATGGATCGAAATAAGTGCTCAGGATACTTAAACAAATCCGTTTAGTCCGAACTGGATTATCTCGCTGTTTTAGTTGGAAAAACAGGATATCTCTTTCGGTGTCCCATTTCAAACCAAGGGTCTTAGTTTCTGGGAGATCATCTTTTATTAGATCCAGGTCTTTTGCTCCTCGATCTTCTACCGGGATCGACTCCAGAAACTCACGGGAGTTGCTGGTGAATTTAGTTAATCGAAATCCACCTCTTTTTAAGCACTCTACCGTTCCTTTAGCGACATCGATGGCTTCTTCGACTGATGGAAGGGACTTTAGATTGTCGTCCATGTATATATCCCGCTTAATGTTGTCAATCACCTCTTTAGAGAAGGCGTCTCGGTTGTCATCCGCAGTGGTGCGCACCACGGAACAGGCGTTTGAAGGGCTCGAGATTATCCCAAAAGCTTGGATGGTCATCCAGTACTCCACCGGTTTCTGGTTGAGGTCTCCTTCAGGCCACCACAGAAATCGTAGGCTATCTCGATCCCTATCCAGCGCTTTGACTTGTAAGAACATGCCTTCTATATCTGAGGCGAAAGCAATGGAATATTGTCTTAATCTTAAAAGTATTCCCAACAATGATTGGAGTAAGTTGGGTCCGGGTAGCAATTCAGAATTAAGGGATTGGCCCATATAGAGGGCGGAGCCGTCAAACACCACTCGTACCTCATGTGGTTTACCGGGTTTGGGAACGTAATGGTGAGTTAAATAATACGTTCTCTCAGTTATAGGTGTTTCTTCCGGTACTAGCTCCGCATATCCCTTGCTAATAAACTTCTTCAACTGCGTTTGATACATTTCTTTAGCTGAAGAATTTGCCGTAAGGCGTCGATGTAGTTGAGCAATTCTTTTCTCCGCCAAGGGTCTGTTGTTTACGAACTTTGGTTCTCGCTTTCGGAAAGGTAGACCGATCTCATATCTACCTTGATCTTTAAGAAAACGTGTAGTTGTCTCTTGGATTTGCTTGGCTCTTTCTTCCTCTACCGATAGGGCCTTATCATAGGAATTGGGCTCTACAGCCTCTTGAGTAAAGAATCGTACGGCGTGTTCGTCCCGAGTCTTGGCATTATAACGTTCAATGACGTCATTAAGCTCGTCATTATAGTCGTCTCGCTCTGATGGAAGAAGGAGTTGACATAAATTCACTTGGTTTTGCCAAGTCTCGTTTTCCTTAAGGAGATCGATGGCATTCTCCTCATCGAAAAGTTGGTGGACATCGTCATTATCTGAGGAGTATGGTGTTCCCTCAGTTGGATCGTCTAACTCACTGCTCTCGACTTCCCATTCTCTCACTTGACATACCTGGTCTTTCGGTAATCTTTCCATGAGAGTTCTACGGGAAGGGCCAGTAAAGTACCAACCCACTCTAGTTCTTCCCGCATAAGCTTGTAGTGGTTGCGGTTGAGCGGGCCGTTTCTCCAATGTCTCGAGCGCTTCATGCGCGTTTTGACCGATGAGTATTTGCACTCCAGGGTAATCGGTGTCGAGTCTAGGTATTTCCAGCTGCTGGGTGAAATCGTCCTCATCCCAGTTATAAGGTTCCACTTGAGTGGTAGCGAAGTTCTTTATCGCCACCATTTTTACTGACCTTATACTATGTTCTCCTAGTTCATCCTGGGGGGTGGACAACGCACCTACATAATAATCCGCGATTACTGTAGATTTCCAAACCTGCATAATTCCTGACATGTTTAGCTTAGTTCGGAGCTTGGGTTGTCCAGCAAAAATGTCTTCGGCTAGTTCTTTGTCGATGAATGTTCCTGTACTACCGGAGTCAAGGAGGGCGTTCACTACATAACTCCTTTTAGGTCCGTGAACCCTTACCTGTACTACAGGAAATTCTCGGATTCCTACATTGGAAGATGGTGCTTTCCAAGATGGTTGTCGATCAGAAGTAGTTAGGGTGAGGTCGCTGTCTGTATCTTTTTCATACGTGAGTGCTCGATACACTGCGGTATTTATCATGTAACAGGATTCGTTTTCGTCGGAGAACTCGTCCGTATAGAATCCTTCCATCTCAGATTGATCAGTGTCGTTCACATCACTGAATTGGACATGTAGTTCGGAATCACTTACCTGACTCGGACTATTTCGCTCGAATTCAGTGTGCAACAAGATATGATGTTTCGCACCGCACTTTGCACACCTTGTGTCGGAGTAACAGGTTCGCCGTTGGTGTCCTTGTCTGAGGCAATTATAACACAACCGCTTATCCCACATGACTTCCCGTCTCTCCGCTAATGATTTCTTCAGGAATTCATCACACGTATTCAAACGGTGGGTCCCGTCACATAGCGCACATTTCGGTTTGATGTTACTTACCTTATTTTGAGTAACATTGTGCACACTCGTTCTTTCTTCGGGCTTTCTCACCTGAATTCTCTTGGGAGACGTAGGAGGAGTTTTTCTTACCTGTTCTCTCCTGTCATTGGTTCGAGACTTGAATTTACTTACCTGGTCTTTAGGCGTTTTATTGACATAATAAGATCTTTCAGTGTCTTTCCCGCTATCCTCTCCTTGAGAAGTCTGGCTTTAGCCATCGTCTGTATAACACACTGGTGTTACCTTTCTCCTAGAGACGGGTTTCTCACTTACCTTGTTTTCCGGTGTCTTCTCTCTGGACTGCTTTATGAGCTGCAATTTCACTTCGCCATCCAAGAATGACATGAGATCAGCCATGGTAGGGTCTCGTTGTTGTTGTTCCATCATATATAACACTTTCTTGTCCCAGCGTGTACCTACTCCACCCTTCGGTAAAGTAGAAGCCACTGCTCTAATAACCATAGCACTCTGATACTCATGAGACTTACCTAGCCAATCTAATTGTCTGCAGATCTCCTGAATCTCATCGGAAAACTCTATAATCCCGCTGCTAATAAACTTTCGGGGCGCTACCAACTTTGCATACAAATACCCAGCTATGTTATTCCTATTACCATACCTGATGTTTAGTGTATCCCAAACTTGTCTTAATCCGTCTGGATGTCCAATAAACTTTAACGCCATTAGCTTGGGAGATCGTTCCAAGCACTCGATGAGGAATCTAAGTTTCTCTCCATTAGATAGCGCAGAGTTCTGTATGTTATCTTTGTAATATTCATTAAAAGGTAACCATTTCATCTCATCTCCATTGAAGTTGACTATCTCTCCCACCTTTACCGCTTGCCGGGCTTCGGTTCTAGCCATTTGACGCATAAAACTTTCTTGGGCCATCGTGTTATTTAATATCGAGTTATCGGTATATAAATTTCTCGGATTATGATCAGGTCTATAGGGAATATCATTATCAACAGGTCTATAATTACCCTTAATAGGGTTCACTATAGGAGTTTCTACTTCGCTAGCAGTATATATGCTTGTAGGCTCCACACCTTGCGCATGAAATACTTCAGACCTAACAGGTTGACACATTGTTACCGGGGGTGGTGGTATACCCTTTTGTGTATTTACTAATTTATCGCGTTCTAACGCGATTCTTTGCTGCACTTCTTGCAACTCTAACCTACTTTCCCTTACTGTGCCCTTGAATTGCTGAACGGTCTCCTGCATCTGCCCGAGCAGGAGATCCATCCCCCGTCGTTTCTCATCCACCCACTCGACCGCCGAAGCGGGAGCCGCCAACGTTGTAGCGGGCGGACGAGGGACAACGGGCGACAAATCATTAATATTTCGCTCGGAGTCCAGAACATGGATTGTCTCATGGGCTGTTCTGCTGGGCACAGGTAGCTTAGTGCTGTGCAGAGGGAATTTAGGGGTAGGTTCAGGGAGTACAGGTGTCTCTACCACCGAAAGGGTGGCTTCGGGAACAGGCCTAATTATTTCAGGCTCATCTACTATAGTAGGGAGTCTTTCTATTTTAATTATTTGGTCTGTGGGTTCTGTACTACCTAAGTTTGTGTTATTTAGTTGCCTTCTAACAGCTGGAGGCAAATCAGGCAATTTCTGACGGTGGGATGTTCTTCTACGTCTGCTTAGACGAGATCTATTTCCTTTGCCTTCAGTATCGGTGGTATCGCCTTCCTCAGATGATGTATATCCCTGTCTTTTGGGAGTAGATCGATTCATCATCTGCATATTACTAGCTGTTAACTGTTTATTTATGCAGTCTTGATTCTCCTGAATGTTTTCCAATTCTAATTGGGTGGTTTCTTCAGCCGCTCTCCGTTCTGCTTCTGCCACTGCCTCTGCCGCTGCCACTACAGCCTTTCTTTCCGCTTCGGCCACTGCCACTGCCGCCTTTCTTTCCACTTCTAACGCCTTTCTTTCCACTTCTATCGCCTTTCTTTCCGCTTCTACCTCTGCCGCTGCTGCTGCCGCGGCAGCACGAATTTTATAATACGAATTTTTAGGGTAATTTTACAAGAAGTCTACTAACCAGCCTAACAAAGGGTTAGAATATCTGGTTATTACAACGGACAGGGTACTACGGTATTTGAAAATAATAAGTAGTAGTAAATATACTGCGTTGTCCAGATAGAAAAATACCACCGTCTGACGACTTATAGCCGTATCGCTATAAGTACTACGTTATGTATCACGGAGTGTTCCTACCTAGAAGTTAATTACCGCGGTCTACCAGAACCAACGTGCCTATTAACCACTTTACAACACAAATATACTGCCTACACACTAATCACCTTCGGAAAGCACTGTACACTAAACCCTAAATTAGGTACAAGTACTTATATAACAAATAATCAGTAGTTAGAAATACTTGAACAGCTAAAAGAACCATGGTATCTGCCGGAGTGACCAAAGCACAAAATCTCCAGTCTTTACCTACGCCGAGCAGCCCTGATGTAGTACCGGGGTTAGTTTAACTGTAACGGTATGTATAACAAGCACAATTACTGCAGGAATAAACTTGGGGAATGAATGTTGCGAATAATCGCATAAACTCTGAATAATAAATATTACGCTACGCGTGTACAGACTACTCAAACAAAATCCAGACCAAATACTGACAGACTACTATCAAGCCTAAACAAACTACGTTCCCAACTGGCACTTTATCGGACATACACTCTACACACACCGAAATTTCCTCAGACCTAACAACAGCCAGACAACTATCCAGCCTACGAATTATCTAAATAAGAATTATACGCTACCTGTACAGACTACACAAACAAAGTACAGACCAAACGATGGCAGACTACTATCAAGCCTAAATAAACTACAGTATATGCAGACTCCGAAATGATTAGTTAGTATGCGTTCTAACCTAGTAGTACGACTTATTCTTTCAAAGGGGGTTTACCTCACAGCACTTGAAGCCCCTACGTTCCTAACTAGCACTTTATCGGACAGATGCTCTACACACACTGCAATCCGTTCAGACTTAACAACAGTCAGACAACAGTCCAGCCTACAAATTATCTGTACAATCTGAGCAGGCTTACACGCCTTCTGCTCAATATTAACCTACAAGTAAATAAAACTGACAGAAATAAGTAAAATCTCAATAAAAAACCAGGGCTGCAGTCCCCGATTAATTATTAAGGCCTACTGGTATATAATTATCAAAATCGAATAATACTGCTGTACCTGTACTGCTGTAGGTACCGGTCCGGGTGGTTAGGTAGTCAGGCCTACTGGGTACCGGTTGCCGGTACTTCAGCTTTATTGCCTACTGCAATACAGAAGCAGTATCCGTTATTGTTCTTACCAGAACAATATTAAACTGTATTTATTGCCTACCCTGCAATTAGACGTATATCCGTTATTGTTCGCGCTTTCAGACCTTTAGCAGTTTAACCTGCCAAATTAGGATGTCTTCTAGATAATAGATAGTCTTTAGCCTACGACAAATATTTGATACACTACATTAGCCGAAACCAGTCTATGCGCGATCATTCACCCGCTGGATATACCCGGGAGACTGGATTCGGAAGCCTAATCGTATTGCGGGATAGGCCTACTGTATTATTCGACTGATCTTAGTATATATAATCTCTGACAAATATTATTCACTTTCGGGAAATATTAACAGTTCCTTTAGGACGTGGCGCTTTAAATATATAAACAGAGTTATGACTTAAACCAGACACAACAGGATGGCTATAGATTCACGTATATGGCGCATTCTTTAGGAGATGCTTCGTTATCAATCACAATCATACACAATACTGCACAATGCTGCACACTAATCTGCCGACCTTCACTAATTTTAGTCACATATAAGGAGAACAACAGACAATACGTGTAGGGCCTATAAAATAGCATTAGATTCACTTCAAACCACTTAATGTAAGTCGCAATCGTTATATGTATCCGGTCTATCTAACCTTTAGTATATCAAGAAGATTGGGGTGTCTGATTGTTTATCAGTATTCCGAATATAATATTCCATCAACAAATATAATGAATAACTGACAGCAAAAGCAGTAATGTTAAGGTATGAATAATTATGAGTGACTGAGATAACGGATATACGTTCTATAATTAAGCCTACTAATGTTGATGCTAAAGACTGAAACACGGAGGTTCCACGCCGGTGTTGTAGGCTGTGGACAAAAATCACATACTGACTCACTTCCCTAGTTTCTATATACCATCTCCAACACAGAGGCAAAAAACGCTCTGATTGGTCGACCGGACAAAGAGAGAACAAAGAACAAAGAGATGTTCTACGTGGCAATATCAGCTGTTAGCCATCGTCATGGTATCTACACTGTTTCAAGAGGATCCGGCTTATTGCGTCATAAAATTGCGGATTATGTCCGCTAAAGTACACATACAGAAGAAATTACTTTTATGTCCTCTAAAACAACAATACAGTAAGGACACGGCCTTTTATGCCTGGTAAACCAACTACAGAGTACTTTACGGGAAAAATAACCGGCTAATTACGCAAAAGCCTTTACACAGGTTACCGTGGTAGCGGTCGGCACACAGGTTACCATGGGTCGGCACACAGGTTACCGTGGTAGCGGTCGGTACACGGGTTACCGTGGTTGCGGTTGGCACACAGGTTACCGCCGGTCGACACACGGGTTACCGTGGTAGCAGTCGGCACACAGGTTACCCTGGGTCGGCACATGGGTTATCATGGTAGCGGTTGGCACTCAGGTTACCGTGGTTGCGGTCGGCACACAGGTTACCGTGGGTCGGCACACAGGTTACCGTGGTAGCGGTCGGTACACAGGTTACCGTGGTAGCGGTCGGCACACGGGTTACCAGTCGCACACAGGTTACTATGGTAACGGTCAGCACACAGGTTACCATGGTAGCGGTCAGCACACAGGTCACCGTGGTAGCGGTCAGCACACAGGTTACCATGGTAGCGGTCAGCACATAGGTTACCATGGAAGCGGTCAGCACACAGGTTACCACAGTGTTTACAACTCGGTGTGGTCTCGTAGAAGGGTTTACTGGTTGCCAAGGTTATGTGTTCAGAGTACCAGTTACCAGTCGGGCCTACCTGTAATTTATATTACAGGTATTCTATTTGAACTTTGTGCGCTGTGGTACTATATTATGGATGTTGAATTCACACTGGACCTATCTGAAAATCATTAGTTTTACAAGTTACATTAGTTTTTAATGAATCCGATTTGAACGTAATGTAAATAATTATTTTGTTAAATTTGCTACTTAAAACTCAAAACTACTACAAAGGTTAATTATATTTGATTGACGGATTGTGAAGCCCAATTTGTTTCTTTGATAAACGGCTAAGTTTTTGGAAAGTAGAATTATTGACTTTCTAATAAACTTGTGAGAAATAATGAGAGTTATAATTAATAATTGAATAATCGCATAAAATGTAATTATAATTCAGAATGGCAACATTCCGCAGCGACTGCTGATAAAAAAACTGCATATGAAACTTTTTATGTGTCTAAATATCTTGTCATACTGTATCTAATGTGTGGTATTATTTGCGATATTTCTTAATTATAGGGATAACGTGTAAAATTATAGGGATAACGTGTAAGTCGTTAACACACTGACAATATTATTCTGGGTATAACCCTTTATTAGCTGTACTTTAATTCAATCTACAAATTAATTAATATGAATTGTTTTATGCTATTGTTGTTAGTTACACTGGCCCTTACTGCCAATAGCGACCAGAATCTACCAATACGTAGCAAATACCTCAACATAGAACGAAGGTATTTTAATCCTAACCTATCCGGCCCCCAGGCTTCTACCACATCGTGGTCTGTCACTGTCAATGTAAGTATTAACACCTTTTTTCAAAAGTCATTAAGTAGGCCTCATAATATTACTACATGCCTAATTCCTATGCTGTATCCTATGAACCTCACAGTTTATCTTCCTGTACCGTGGCTACTGAAATGGGCCTAATTCCTATGCTGTATCCTATGAACCTCACTGTTTATCTTCCTGTACCCCGGTTACTGAAATGGGCCTAATTCCTATGATGTATCCTATGAACCTCACTGTTTATCTTCCTGTACCCCGGTTACTGAAACGGGCGTAATTCCTACACTGTATCCTATGAACCTCACTGTTTATCTTCCTGTACCCTGGTTACTGAAATGGGCCTAATTCCTATGCTGTATCCTATGAACCTCACTGTTTATCTTCCTGTACCCCGGTTACTGAAATGAGCCTAATTCATATGCTGTATCCTATGAACCTCGCTGTTTATCTTCCTGTACCCCGGTTACTGAAACGGGCCTAATTCCTATGCTGTATCCTATGAACCTCACTGTTTATCTTCCTGTACCGCGGTTACTGAAATGGGCCTAAATCCTATGCTGTATCCTATGAACCTCACTGTTTATCTTCCTGTACCCGGGTTACTGAAACGAGCCTAATTCCTACGCTGTATCCTATGAACCTCACTGTTTATCTTCCTGTACCCTGGTAACTGAAACGAGCCTAATTCCTATGATGTATCCTATGAACCTCACTGTCTATCTTCCTGTATCCTGGTTACTGAAACGAGCCTAATTCCTACACTGTATCGTATGAACCTCACTGTTATCTTCCTGTACCGCGTTTACTGAAACAGGCCTAATTCCTATGCTGTGTCCTATGAACCTCACTGTTTATCTTCCTGTACCCTGGTTACTGAAACGAGCCTAATTCCTACACTGTATCCTATGAACCTCACTGTTTATCTTCCTGTACCCCGGTTACTGAAACGAGCCTAATTCCTATACTGTATCCTATGAACCTCATTATTTATCTTCCTGTACCGCGGTTACTGAAACGCGCCTAATTCCTATGATGTATCCTAAGAACCTCACTGTTTATCTTCCTGTACCCCGGTTACTAAAACGGGCCTAATTCCTACAATGTATCCTATGAACCTCACTGTTTATCTTCCTGTACCCAGGTTACTGAAACGAGCCTAATTCCTATGCTGTATCTTATGAACCTCACTGTTGTGGAACTGTATTAATTAATACATTTACAATACAATGCATTTTGTTTTCAGGACAAACCGCCACCACCACCGCCACCACCACCGCCAACGCCACCAACACCGGATAGCTGATTATCATCTCCAACAATGCGGTTGTGAGTTGATTGGTATTTTCCGCATTTGATGAAGTGTCTTCAAAATAAAAACTTAAGGTGGAGGGGCATTGAGTTATTAGTGTAGCTGTAGAACATGTATTATATTTAATAATGTTAACATTAACCTATACCAGTATACACACGGCTATTTAGAGCAGCGGTAAATTTATTAGTAATGATATATTACACCAAAACTAAACATTATTTTTCCCTCTGATACTGGGATGTATAATTTTCTGAGTCGGCGTCAATGGGAAATGTTAACATTAGAAAGGCCAGTGTGTCATTTTTTACACAAATCAGACTTTGACCGTACCTCACAAGCTACAATGTAATCATGAGGGTCCATATTTTCGGAAATTCCCGAAATTATTAAATAAAATTGTCGCGAAATTAAATATTCATTTCTTATCAGGTAGGCCTATCATTTGTTGTGTACTGCTGTACTGTATAACAAACTATGTAGGAAGCCTACCGGGTACCGTACCTGTCACATATATAGTAATAGCGGGTTAACTGATAGGCCTGTTTGCATGTGTACTGGAATAGCTTGGTCTGGGACTGATTGCTGAGGTTATGAATTAGGAAGTTAGGCCCGTTACAGTACGTACTGTACATGACGTACGGTACAGTACAACACGGTACAACATAGGTACCGGTACCTACCTGCCTACTGCTGTACTGGAATATAAAGAGCTGGGTCCCGGTTAGGTACCTACCCTGGCAGGTACCGGTACCGGTAGGGATCTCTGTCCCGGTGCTAACCACACTTAACTTCAGCCTACTACTATGTTAAATTATTAGTGGTCGGCTTAGGCTAGGCCTGATCTGATACGAAATGAATACCGGTATTTAATTTCGCGACAATTCTAATCAATAATATCGGGAATTTTTTATAGGAAAGCAACGCGTGGCTAACTTTATCTAAAACTTGGTACCCAGTGTTATTTTTTTGTGCTCTTTCAATTTTCGACTGCGTTCGATTGTGTTCGGCAGTTTTTTGAGTGTCTTCGGTTGTGTTCTACTGTGTTCGCTTGTGTTCTGTAAAAAGATCTATCCGAAAGGCCGGATGTGTCAAAAATGACACATAGGTCAAATAATATCAATAAAAGCAACTTGCTCTACCGCCCAGGGAATATTTGGTAGGAAAAGATAGTAACATTATGTACATAACAAACGGTAAAGAAAGTAACTTTTATGTAGGCCTACAGAACTAAAGGTAAATAGCGTACAGTAACTGTTGAGAAAGTGAAAGTATGTAGGCCTACAGTACCTAACTCTATAATGTGGAAGTAGTATACATTTACTGTGCGGTGAGTACCGGTGATTAAAGGTGTATCATAATTCAAAAGTTCAGTAGTTGTTTGTGAAACTGATATATATGTACTGATCATATAGTGTCTGGTCGTAGTTGTACAGTATAGCATACAGTCCTTTTTCTGATCTCATTCTGTACGCGTACGGCCGTATGCAAAACTGCCACCATACACGATTGTTGTGCTCTTAAAAGTTGTAGTACAATGCATGTACTGTATGCACAGTCACAAAGTAAATTATCGGGACTGACATTTAGTTTCCCCTAGTAATTTATCATAAAAATATATTCAAATATGACGAAGACCACCAGACCTACTGTACACCTTTAGTATAAAATACAAATACCCCAAAGCTAAATTCATTTTTGTATAACTTTTTTTACGTTCCTCAAATACATATTTGCTTGTCTCCTCTGTACTGCTGTACTTTATAGCCCTATAAAACCCGGATCCCGGACGCATTAGTGCTTAGGGTACACTTGTGTAGATACAATAATATTTGCTTGTCTCCTATGTACTGCTGTACTTTATAGCCCTATAAAACCCGGATCCCGGACACATTAGTGCTTAGGGTACACTTGTATAGATACAATAATATTGAAGCTTTTATACATTAATTTACATTGGATTATACTGTACATTGTAATTACATGTAAATTACATCATTAAATTACAAAATGTACAATTACAAAATGTACTGGGGTGGTAATATTGCAGCACCAATAGTGCACAATTTTCACAAAATTTGAAAGTTACATTTTTCGGCTAATTGTTTTTCAATACAGGTTTTCTGGGGCGCAAAATACATTGGAAAATATTTAAAAATGATATGATTACCATAAATGGCTGTTTAGACCTCTATGCTTAGGAAAAAAATGAAAAAAACAAGTAACCAGCACTTTTCAGTTAGAACACAAAATTTTTAATTCACTTATACGATGCTATAAATTCGCATTTTCAGGTTTTCTAGGGCGCTGATTCTAATGGAATACATTTCAAATATGCCAGATCATTGCTACGTGTATTTTTCGGCGTAATTTGGCAAATTTTGGTGCTAGCACCAAATTTCGTACCCATCACCAAAAAGTACAAGTTTGCGATGTCCATTGCTGTTTTTATTGATTCCATCGGATTCAGGACTCTCATAAACCCGTATTACGCAAGAAACAAAATGATACTATCTACTGATCAATTTACTCATTTTCCAAAATTTGGTGCTGGCACAACAATTTTCACCCACCGGCGAAAAATACAAGTTTGAAAACTCTTATGAAATTTTTACTGATTCCATTGAATTCAGAACCTTAACAAACCCGTATAACGCAAGAAACAAGATGACACAATCAATTGATATATTTGATGGTTTTCAAAATTTGGTGCTAGCACCAGATTTTGCACCCACTTCCGAAAAATACAAGTTTGAGATGTCTAGTTCGATAATTATATATTCCATTGAATTCAGAACACCCATAAACCTCTAAAATG
Source organism: Nemertoderma westbladi (assembly GCA_032718475.1). Taxonomy (NCBI): domain Eukaryota; kingdom Metazoa; phylum Xenacoelomorpha; order Nemertodermatida; family Nemertodermatidae; genus Nemertoderma; species Nemertoderma westbladi. The sequence goes on along the minus strand of JAUCBJ010005741.1, from coordinate 62,775 downwards.
CAAGAAATAAATTGTCACAAGCAATTTTATCTATTGAATGGATTTTCAAAATTTCGTGCTAGCACCAAAATTTGCACACAGCAACGAAAAATACAAGTTTGATACGCTTGGTGCAACTCGTATATATTTCATCGAAACCAGAACCCCAAAAAACCCCAATTGCGTAAAAAACAAGTTTCAAACAATCAATTTACAAAATTGACATATTTCAAAATTTGGTGCTGGCACCAAAATTTGGCACCCGCTGAAAAAAACAAGTTTGAAATTTCTAAATCAATTTATATGAATTCCATCCAATTGCTAACACCAAAAAACCGGTGTAAATCAAAAATAGAGATGTTACAAATCATATTTAATGAACTGTAATTTTCAAAAAACGTCTCAAAAAAAGTGCCAAAAGTAGGGTTAAAAAATGGTGCTATAACTCGAAAACTACCCAATATTTTTGAAAACGGTTTTCACTACTAGGAAGACAATAGATTTTTAGGAAAAGTCATAAAATTTCAGATTCCCAACTGCGTTTGTTTCAGAATTATAATAAAAAAACCACTGGGGGGGGGGTCATATTGACCCCACCCCCCCGGGTTTAATAGGGTTAACGGAAATTATAGTGGTCTGATGTTGATAGACTAGTATGTATATAGCCAATAAGCTACATTGTGCTATGTATAGCATAATCCATCATGCTATACCGCAAAGATGTTGTTATGACTCATATTAGGCTCAACTGATGTTCTGAGGTTTGGGTGCTATATTGTGAATAATATGGCTCGAATAGTCAGACAATTTTAACTTAATAATAGTGTGTGTCAAAATTGACACCCACGGCCTTTCTAGGGGTAGTCAAAGTCTGGCCTTTTTAGTGTTAATTATACTGTACTTCAAGACGTCACAAGTGAAAAACGACTGTTATACAGTAGAGCATGCATTTGAAAATATTAATTTTATATTATTTATGAAGTTTCTGTTGTGTGAAGAGTCCAGCAACAAGTTGCAGAAACATGTTTTTGTGTGAAGAGTCCAGCAACAAGTTGCAGAAACATGTTTCCCGCGTTTGAGGAGTCAGTCCGGCTACAAGTTGCAGAAACAAGTTACTGTGTGTGATGAGTCCATGTGTGTGAAGAGTCCAGTAACAAGTTCCAGAAACAAGTTTCTGTATGTGAGGAGTCCAGCAACAATTTCCAGAAACAAGTTTCTGTGTGTGAAGAGTCCAGCAACAAGTTGCAGAAACAAGTTTCTGTGTGTGAGGAGTCCATCAACAGTTTCAGAAACAAGTCTCTGTGTGTGAAGAGTCCAGCAACAAGTAGCAGAAACAAGTTTCTGTGTGTGAAGAGTCCAGCAACAATTTCCACAAGTTTCTGTGTGTGAAGAGTCCAGCAACAAGTTGCAGAAACAAGTTTCTGTGTGTGAGGAGTCCAGCAACAGTTTCAGAAACAAGTTTCTGTGTGTGAGGAGTCCAGCAACAAGTTCCAGAAACAAGAGTTTCTGATGTGAGGATTCCAGCAACAAGTTCCACAAGTTGCTGTGTGTGTAGAGTCCAGCAACAAGTTGCAGAAACAAGTTTCTGTATGTGAGGTGTCCAGCAACAGTTTCAGAAATAAGTCTCTGTGTGTGAAGAGTCCAGCAACAAGTTTCTGTATGTGAGGAGTCCAACAAAAATTTCCACAAGTTTCTGTGTGTCAAGAGTCCAGCAACAAGTTGCAGAAACAAGAGTTTCTGTATGTGAGGAGTCCATGTGTGTGAAGAGTCCAGCAACAGTTTCAGAAACAAATTTCTGTGTGTGAGGAGTCCAGCAATGACTAGCCCTCATAGCTTTTCTAATGGGGTATGCAGGGATGAAATGCGTTACACAACGGATCTTACTACGAAAACACACTTGATAATATCAGATGAAACTTTTACTTAATATTATTCTCAAAAAATTACTGCAGCAGTCGGGCCTCGACCCGAATAAACAATAAGTTGGTTGTTTTTCCATTATTGCAACAAGTTGCAGAAACATGTTTTTGTGTGAAGAGTCCAGCAACAAGTTGCAGAAACATGTTGCAGAAACATGTTTCCCGCGTTTGAGGAGTCCAGCAACAAGTTGCAGAAACAAGTTTCTGTGTGTGAAGAGTCCAGCAACAAATTGCAGAAACATGTTTCCCGCGTTTGAGGAGTCAGTCCGGCTACAAGTTGCAGAAACAAGTTACTGTGTGTGATGAGTCCATGTGTGTGAAGAGTCCAGTAACAAGTTCCAGAAACAAGTTTCTGTGTGTGAGGAGTCCAGCAACAAGTTCCAGAAACAAGTTTCTGTGTGTGAAGAGTCCAGCAACAAGTAGCAGAAACAAGTTTCTGTGTGTGAAGAGTCCAGCAACAAGTTGCAGAAACAAGTTTCTGTGTGTGAGGAGTCCAGCAACAAGTTGCAGAAACAAGTTTCTGTGTGTGAGGAGTCCAGCAACAAGTTGCAGAAACAAGTTTCTGTGTGTGAGGAGTCCAGCAACAAGTTGCAGAAACAAGTTTCTGTGTGTGAAGAGTCCAGCAACAAGTTGCAGAAACAAGTTTCTGTGTGTGAAGAGTCCAGCAACAAGTTGCAGAAACAAGTTTCTGTGTGTGAGGAGTCCAGCAACAAGTTGCAGAAACAAGTTTCTGTGTGTGAGGAGTCCAGCAACAAGTTGCAGAAACAAGTTTCTGTGTGTGAGGAGTCCAGCAACAAGTTGCAGAAACAAGTTTCTGTGTGTGAAGAGTCCAGCAACAAGTTGCAGAAACAAGTTTCTGTGTGTGAGGAGTCCAGCAACAAGTTGCAGAAACAAGTTTCTGTGTGTGAAGAGTCCAGCAACAAGTTGCAGAAACAAGTTTCTGTGTGTGAGGAGTCCAGCAACAAGTTGCAGAAACAAGTTTCTGTGTGTGAGGAGTCCAGCAACAAGTTGCAGAAACAAGTTTCTGTGTGTGAGGAGTCCAGCAACAAGTTGCAGAAACAAGTTTCTGTGTGTGAAGAGTCCAGCAACAAGTTGCAGAAACAAGTTTCTGTGTGTGAGGAGTCCAGCAACAAGTTGCAGAAACAAGTTTCTGTGTGTGAAGAGTCCAGCAACAAGTTGCAGAAACAAGTTTCTGTGTGTGAAGAGTCCAGCAACAAGTTGCAGAAACAAGTTTCTGTGTGTGAGGAGTCCAGCAACAAGTTGCAGAAACAAGTTTCTGTGTGTGAGGAGTCCAGCAACAAGTTGCAGAAACAAGTTTCTGTGTGTGAGGAGTCCAGCAACAAGTTGCAGAAACAAGTTTCTGTGTGTGAAGAGTCCAGCAACAAGTTGCAGAAACAAGTTTCTGTGTGTGAAGAGTCCAGCAACAAGTTGCAGAAACAAGTTTCTGTGTGTGAGGAGTCCAGCAACAAGTTGCAGAAACAAGTTTCTGTGTGTGAGGAGTCCAGCAACAAGTTGCAGAAACAAGTTTCTGTGTGTGAGGAGTCCAGCAACAAGTTGCAGAAACAAGTTTCTGTGTGTGAAGAGTCCAGCAACAAGTTGCAGAAACAAGTTTCTGTGTGTGAAGAGTCCACCAACAAGTTGCTGAAACAAGAGTTTCTGTATGTGACGAGTCCAGCAACAAGTTCCACAAGTTTCTGTGTGTGAAGAGTCCAGCAACAAGTTGCAGAAACAAGTTTCTGTGTGTGAAGAGTCCACCAACAAGTTGCAGAAACAAGTTTCTGTGTGTGAAGAGTCCAGCAACAAGTTGCAGAAACAAGTTTCTTTGTGTGAGGAGTCCAGCAACAGTTTCAGAAACAAGTTTCTGTGTGTGAGGAGTCCAGTAACAGTTTCAGAAACAAGTTTCTGTATGTGAGGAGTCCAGCAACAAGTTCCACAAGTTTCTGTGTGTGAAGAGTCCAGTAACAAGTTGCAGAAACAAGTTTCTGTGTGTGAGGAGTCCAGCAACAGTTTCAGAAACAAGTCTCTGTGTGTGAAGAGTCCAGCAACAAGTTGCAGAAACAAGTTTCTGTATGTGAGGAGTCCAGCAACAATTTCCACAAGTTTCTGTGTGTGAAGAGTCCAGCAACAAGTTGCAGAAACAAGTTTCTGTGTGTGAGGAGTCCAGCAACAGTTTCAGAAACAAGTTTCTGTGTGTGAGGAGTCCAGTAACAGTTTCAGAAACAAGTTTCTGTGTGTGAGGAGTCCAGTAACAGTTTCAGAAACAAGTTTCTGTATGTGAGGAGTCCAGCAACAAGTTCCACAAGTTTCTGTGTGTGAAGAGTCCAGTAACAAGTTGCAGAAACAAGTTTCTGTGTGTGAGGAGTCCAGCAACAGTTTCAGAAACAAGTTTCTGTGTGTGAGGAGTCCAGTAACAGTTTCAGAAACAAGTTTCTGTATGTGAAGAGTCCAGCAACAAGTTGCAGAAACAAGTTTCTGTGTGTGAGGAGTCCAGCAACAAGTTGCAGAAACAAGTTTCTGTATGTGAGGAGTCCAGCAACAATTTCCACAAGTTTCTGTGTGTGAAGAGTCCAGCAACAAGTTGCAGAAACAAGTTTCTGTGTGTGAGGAGACCAGCAACAGTTTCAGAAACAAGTCTCTGTGTGTGAAGAGTCCAGCAACAGTTTCAGAAACAAGTCTCTGTGTGTGAAGAGTCCAGCAACAAGTTGCAGAAACAAGTTTATGTGTGTGAGGAGTCCAGCAACAGTTTCAGAAACAAGTCTCTGTGTGTGAAGAGTCCAGCAACAAGTTGCAGAAACAAGTTTCTGTGTGTGAGGAGTCCAGCAACAATTTCCACAAGTTTCTGTGTGTGAAGAGTCCAGCAACAAGTTGCAGAAACAAGTTTCTGTGTGTGAGGAGTCCAGCAACAGTTTCAGAAACAAGTCTCTGTGTGTGAAGAGTCCAGCAACAACGTGCAGAAACAAGTTTATGTATGTGAGGAGTCCAGCAACAATTTCCACAAGTTTCTGTGTGTGAAGAGTCCAGAAACAAGTTGCAGAAACAAGTTTCTGTGTGTGAGGAGTCCAGCAACAGTTTCAGAAACAAGTCTCTGTGTGTGAAGAGTCCAGCAACAAGTTGCAGAAACAAGTTTCTGTGTGTGAGGAGTCCAGCAACAGTTTCAGAAACAAGTCTCTGTGTGTGAAGAGTCCAGCAACAAGTTGCAGAAACAAGTTTCTGTATGTGAGGAGTCCAGCAACAATTTCCACAAGTTTCTGTGTGTGAAGAGTCCAGCAACAAGTTACAGAAACAAGTTTCTGTGTGTGAGGAGTCCAGCAACAGTTTCATAAACAAGTTTCTGTGTGTGAGGAGTCCAGCAACAATTTCCAGAAACAAGTTTCTGTATGTGAGGAGTCCAGCAACAAGTTGCAGAAACAAGTTTCTGTGTGCGAAGAGTCCAGCAACAAGTTGCAGAAACAAGTTTCTGTGTGCGAAGAGTCCAGCAACAAGTTGCAGAAACAAGTTTCTGTGTGTGAGGAGTCCAGCAACAGTTTCATAAACAAGTTTCTGTGTGTGAAGAGTCCAACAACAGTTTCATAAACAAGTTTCTGTGTGTGAGGAGTCCAGCAACAGTTTCATAAACAAGTTTCTGTATGTGAGGAGTCCAGCAACAAGTTGCAGAAACAAGAGTTTCTGTATGTGAGGAGTCCAGCAACAAGTTGCAGAAACAAGTTTCTGTGTGCGAAGAGTCCAGCAACAAGTTGCAGAAACAAGTTTCTGTGTGTGAGGAGTCCAGCAACAGTTTCATAAACAAGTTTCTGTGTGTGAAGAGTCCAACAACAGTTTCATAAACAAGTTTCTGTGTGTGAGGAGTCCAGCAACAATTTCCAGAAACAAGTTTCTGTATGTGAGGAGTCCAGCAACAAGTTGCAGAAACAAGTTTCTGTGTGCGAAGAGTCCAGCAACAAGTTGCAGAAACAAGTTTCTGTGTGTGAGGAGTCCAGCAACAGTTTCATAAACAAGTTTCTGTGTGTGAAGAGTCCAGCAACAAGTTTCATAAACAAGTTTCTGTGTGTGAGGAGTCCAGCAACAGTTTCATAAACAAGTTTCTGTATGTGAGGAGTCCAGCAACAAGTTGCAGAAACAAGAGTTTCTGTATGTGAGGAGTCCAGCAACAAGTTCCACAAGTTTCTGTGTGTGAAGAGTCCGGCAACAAGTTGCAGAAACAAGTTTCTGTGTGTGAGGAGTCCAGCAACAGTTTCAGAAACAAGTTTCTGTGTGTGAAGAGTCCAGCAACAACGTGCAGAAACAAGTTTCTGTATGTGAGGAGTCCAGCAACAATTTCCACAAGTTTCTGTGTGTGAAGAGTCCAGCAACAAGTTGCAGAAACAAGTTTCTATGTGTGAAGAGTCCAGCAACAGTTTCAGAAACAAGTTTCTGTATGTGAGGAGTCCAGCAACAAGTTCCACAACTTTCTGTGTGTGAAGAGTCCAGCAACAAGTTGCAGAAACAAGTTTCTGTGTGTGAAGAGTCCAGCAACAAGTAGCAGAAACAAGATTCTGTGTGTGAAGAGTCCAGCAACAAGTTGCAGAAACAAGTTTCTGTGTGTGAAGAGTCCAGCAACAAGTTCCACAACTTTCTGTGTGTGAAGAGTCCAGCAACAAGTTGCAGAAACAAGTTTCTGTGTGTGAAGAGTCCAGCAACAAGTAGCAGAAACAAGATTCTGTGTGTGAAGAGTCCAGCAACAAGTAGCAGAAACAAGATTCTGTGTGTGAAGAGTCCAGCAACAAGTTGCAGAAACAAGTTTCTGTGTGTGAAGAGTCCAGCAACAAGTTGCAGAAACAAGTTTCTGTATGTGAGGAGTCCAGCAATAAGTTGCAGAAACAAGTTTCTGTGTGCGAAGAGTCCAGCAACAAGTTGCAGAAACAAGTTTCTGTATGTGAGGAGTCCAGCAACAATTTCCACAAGTTTCTGTGTGTGAAGAGTCCAGCAACAAGTTGCAGAAACAAGTTTCTGTGTGTGAGGAGTCCAGCAACAAGTTCCAGAAACAAGTTTCTATGTGTGAAGAGTCCAGCAACAGTTTCAGAAACAAGTTTCTGTATGTGAGGAGTCCAGCAACAAGTTCCACAACTTTCTGTGTGTGAAGAGTCCAGCAACAAGTTGCAGAAACAAGTTTCTGTATGTGAGGAGTCCAGCAACAAGTTGCAGAAACAAGAGTTTCTGTATGTGAGGAGTCCAGCAACAAGTTCCACAAGTTTCTGTGTGTGAAGAGTCCGGCAACAAGTTGCAGAAACAAGTTTCTATGTGTGAAGAGTCCAGCAACAGTTTCAGAAACAAGTTTCTGTATGTGAGGAGTCCAGCAACAAGTTCCACAACTTTCTGTGTGTGAAGAGTCCAGCAACAAGTTGCAGAAACAAGTTTCTGTGTGTGAGGAGTCCAGCAACAATTTCCACAAGTTTCTGTGTGTGAAGAGTCCAGCAACAAGTTGCAGAAACAAGTTTCTATGTGTGAAGAGTCCAGCAACAGTTTCAGAAACAAGTTTCTGTATGTGAGGAGTCCAGCAACAAGTTCCACAACGTTTCTGTGTGTGAAGAGTCCAGCAACAAGTTGCAGAAACAAGTTTCTGTGTGTGAAGAGTCCAGCAACAAGTAGCAGAAACAAGATTCTGTGTGTGAAGAGTCCAGCAACAAGTTGCAGAAACAAGTTTCTGTGTGTGAAGAGTCCAGCAACAAGTTCCACAACTTTCTGTGTGTGAAGAGTCCAGCAACAAGTTGCAGAAACAAGTTTCTATGTGTGAAGAGTCCAGCAACAGTTTCAGAAACAAGTTTCTGTATGTGAGGAGTCCAGCAACAAGTTCCACAACTTTCTGTGTGTGAAGAGTCCAGCAACAAGTTGCAGAAACAAGTTTCTGTGTGTGAAGAGTCCAGCAACAAGTAGCAGAAACAAGATTCTGTGTGTGAAGAGTCCAGCAACAAGTTGCAGAAACAAGTTTCTGTGTGTGAAGAGTCCAGCAACAAGTTCCACAACTTTCTGTGTGTGAAGAGTCCAGCAACAAGTTGCAGAAACAAGTTTCTGTGTGTGAAGAGTCCAGCAACAAGTAGCAGAAACAAGATTCTGTGTGTGAAGAGTCCAGCAACAAGTTGCAGAAACAAGTTTCTGTGTGTGAAGAGTCCAGCAACAACGTGCAGAAACAAGTTTCTGTATGTGAGGAGTCCAGCAACAATTTCCACAAGTTTCTGTGTGTGAAGAGTCCAGCAACAAGTTGCAGAAACAAGTTTCTGTGTGTGAAGAGTCCAGCAACAACGTGCAGAAACAAGTTTCTGTATGTGAGGAGTCCAGCAACAATTTCCACAAGTTTCTGTGTGTGAAGAGTCCAGCAACAAGTTGCAGAAACAAGTTTCTGTGTGTGAGGAGTCCAGCAACAAGTTGCAGAAACAAGTTTCTGTGTGTGAGGAGTCCAGCAACAAGTTGCAGAAACAAGTTTCTATGTGTGAAGAGTCCAGCAACAGTTTCAGAAACAAGTTTCTGTATGTGAGGAGTCCAGCAACAAGTTCCACAACTTTCTGTGTGTGAAGAGTCCAGCAACAAGTTGCAGAAACAAGTTTCTGTGTGTGAAGAGTCCAGCAACAAGTAGCAGAAACAAGATTCTGTGTGTGAAGAGTCCAGCAACAAGTTGCAGAAACAAGTTTCTGTGTGTGAAGAGTCCAGCAACAAGTTCCACAACTTTCTGTGTGTGAAGAGTCCAGCAACAAGTTGCAGAAACAAGTTTCTGTGTGTGAAGAGTCCAGCAACAAGTAGCAGAAACAAGATTCTGTGTGTGAAGAGTCCAGCAACAAGTTGCAGAAACAAGTTTCTGTGTGTGAAGAGTCCAGCAACAAGTTGCAGAAACAAGTTTCTGTATGTGAGGAGTCCAGCAATAAGTTGCAGAAACAAGATTCTGTGTGTGAAGAGTCCAGCAACAAGTTGCAGAAACAAGTTTCTGTGTGTGAAGAGTCCAGCAACAAGTAGCAGAAACAAGATTCTGTGTGTGAAGAGTCCAGCAACAAGTTGCAGAAACAAGTTTCTGTGTGTGAAGAGTCCAGCAACAAGTTCCACAACTTTCTGTGTGTGAAGAGTCCAGCAACAAGTTGCAGAAACAAGTTTCTGTGTGTGAAGAGTCCAGCAACAAGTAGCAGAAACAAGATTCTGTGTGTGAAGAGTCCAGCAACAAGTTGCAGAAACAAGTTTCTGTGTGTGAAGAGTCCAGCAACAAGTTCCACAACTTTCTGTGTGTGAAGAGTCCAGCAACAAGTTGCAGAAACAAGTTTCTGTGTGTGAAGAGTCCAGCAACAAGTAGCAGAAACAAGATTCTGTGTGTGAAGAGTCCAGCAACAAGTTGCAGAAACAAGTTTCTGTGTGTGAAGAGTCCAGCAACAAGTTCCACAACTTTCTGTGTGTGAAGAGTCCAGCAACAAGTTGCAGAAACAAGTTTCTGTGTGTGAAGAGTCCAGCAACAAGTAGCAGAAACAAGATTCTGTGTGTGAAGAGTCCAGCAACAAGTTGCAGAAACAAGTTTCTGTGTGTGAAGAGTCCAGCAACAAGTTGCAGAAACAAGTTTCTGTATGTGAGGAGTCCAGCAATAAGTTGCAGAAACAAGTTTCTGTGTGCGAAGAGTCCAGCAACAAGTTGCAGAAACAAGTTTCTGTATGTGAGGAGTCCAGCAACAATTTCCACAAGTTTCTGTGTGTGAAGAGTCCAGCAACAAGTTGCAGAAACAAGTTTCTGTATGTGAGGAGTCCAGCAACAGTTTCAGAAACAAGTTTCTGTGTGTGAGGAGTCCAGCAACAAGTTGCAGAAACAAGTTTCTGTGTGTGGGGAGTCCAGCAACAGTTTCAGAAACAAGTTTCTATGTGTGAGGAGTCCAGTAACAGTTTCAGAAACAAGTTTCTGTATGTGAGGAGTCCAGCAACAAGTTCCATAACTTTCTGTGTGTGAAGAGTCCAGCAACAAGTTGCAGAAACAAGTTTCTGTGTGTGAAGAGTCCAGCAACAAGTTGCAGAAACAAGTTTCTGTGTGTGAAGAGTCCAGCAACAAGTTGCAGAAACAAGTTTCTGTGTGTGAAGAGTCCACCAACAAGTTGCAGAAACAAGTTTCTGTGTGTGAAGAGTCCAGCAATAAGTTGCAGAAACAAGTTTCTGTGTGCGAAGAGTCCAGCAACAAGTTGCAGAAACAAGTTTCTGTATGTGAGGAGTCCAGCAACAATTTCCACAAGTTTCTGTGTGTGAAGAGTCCAGCAACAAGTAGCAGAAACAAGTTTCTGTGTGTGAAGAGTCCAGCAACAAGTTGCAGAAACAAGTTTCTGTATGTGAGGAGTCCAGCAACAATTTCCACAAGTTTCTGTGTGTGAAGAGTCCAGCAACAAGTAGCAGAAACAAGTTTCTGTGTGTGAAGAGTCCAGCAACAAGTTGCAGAAACAAGTTTCTGTGTGTGAAGAGTCCAGCAACAAGTTGCAGAAACAAGTTTCTGTGTGTGAGGAGTCCAGCAATAAGTTGCAGAAACAAGTTTCTGTGTGCGAAGAGTCCAGCAACAAGTTGCAGAAACAAGTTTCTGTATGTGAGGAGTCCAGCAACAATTTCCACAAGTTTCTGTGTGTGAAGAGTCCAGCAACAAGTTGCAGAAACAAGTTTCTGTGTGTGAAGAGTCCACCAACAAGTTGCAGAAACAAGTTTCTGTGTGTGAGGAATCCAGCAACAGTTTCAGAAACAAGTTTCTGTGTGTGAGGAGTCCAGCAACAAGTTGCAGAAACAAGAGTTTCTGTATGTGAGGAGTCCAGCAACAAGTTCCACAACTTTCTGTGTGTGAAGAGTCCAGTAACAAGTTGCAGAAACAAGAGTTTCTGTATGTGAGGAGTCCAGCAACAGTTTCAGAAACAAGTTTCTGTGTGTGAAGAGTCCAACAACAAGTTGCAGAAACAAGTTTCTGTGTGTGAGGAGTCCAGCAACAAGTTGCAGAAACAAGTTTCTGTATGTGAGGAGTCCAGCAACAATTTCCAGAAACAAGTTTCTGTGTGTGAAGAGTCCAGCAACAGTTTCAGAAACAAGTTTCTGTGTGTGAGGAGTCCAGCAACAAGTTCCAGAAACAAGTTTCTGTATGTGAGGAGTCCAGCAACAAGTTGCAGAAACAAGTTTCTGTGTGTGAGGAATCCAGCAACAGTTTCAGAAACAAGTTTCTGTGTGTGAGGAGTCCAGCAACAAGTTGCAGAAACAAGTTTCTGTGTGTGAGGAATCCAGCAACAGTTTCAGAAACAAGTTTCTGTGTGTGAGGAGTCCAGCAACAAGTTGCAGAAACAAGAGTTTCTGTATGTGAGGAGTCCAGCAACAAGTTCCACAACTTTCTGTGTGTGAAGAGTCCAGCAACAAGTTGCAGAAACAAGTTTCTGTGTGTGAGGAGTCCAGCAACAAGTTGCAGAAACAAGAGTTTCTGTATGTGAGGAGTCCAGCAACAGTTTCAGAAACAAGTTTCTGTGTGTGAAGAGTCCAACAACAAGTTGCAGAAACAAGTTTCTGTGTGTGAAGAGTCCAGCAACAGTTTCAGAAACAAGTTTCTGTGTGTGAGGAGTCCAGCAACAAGTAGCAGAAACAAGTTTCTGTATGTGAGGAGTCCAGCAACAAGTTCCAGAAACAAGTTTCTGTGTGTGAAGAGTCCAGCAACAGTTTCAGAAACAAGTTTCTGTGTGTGAAGAGTCCAACAACAAGTTGCAGAAACAAGTTTCTGTGTGTGAGGAGTCCAGCAACAGTTTCAGAAACAAGTTTCTGTGTGTGAAGAGTCCAGCAACAAGTTCCAGAAACAAGTTTCTGTATATGAGGAGTCCAGCAACAAGTAGCAGAAACAAGTTTCTGTATGTGAGGAGTCCAGCAACAAGTTCCAGAAACAAGTTTCTGTGTGTGAAGAGTCCAACAACAGTTTCAGAAACAAGTTTCTGTGTGTGAAGAGTCCAGCAACAAGTTGCAGAAACAAGTTTCTGTGTGTGAGGAGTCCAGCAACAGTTTCAGAAACAAGTTTCTGTGTGTGAAGAGTCCAGCAACAAGTTGCAGAAACAAGTTTCTATGTGTGAAGAGTCCAGCAACAGTTTCAGAAACAAGTTTCTGTGTGTGAAGAGTCCAACAACAAGTTGCAGAAACAAGTTTCTGTGTGTGAAGAGTCCAACAACAAGTTGCAGAAACAAGTTTCTGTGTGTGAGGAGTCCAGCAACAGTTCCAGAAACAAGTTTCTGTGTGTGAAGAGTCCAACAACAAGTTGCAGAAACAAGTTTCTGTGTGTGAGGAGTCCAGCAACAGTTTCAGAAACAAGTTTCTGTGTGTGAAGAGTCCAACAACAAGTTGCAGAAACAAGTTTCTGTGTGTGAGGAGTCCAGCAACAGTTTCAGAAACAAGTTTCTGTGTGTGAGGAGTCCAGCAACAAGTTGCAGAAACAAGAGTTTCTGTATGTGAGGAGTCCAGCAACAGTTTCAGAAACAAGTTTCTGTGTGTGAAGAGTCCAACAACAAGTTGCAGAAACAAGTTTCTGTGTGTGAAGAGTCCAGCAACAGTTTCAGAAACAAGTTTCTGTGTGTGAGGAGTCCAGCAACAAGTAGCAGAAACAAGTTTCTGTATGTGAGGAGTCCAGCAACAAGTTCCAGAAACAAGTTTCTGTGTGTGAAGAGTCCAGCAACAGTTTCAGAAACAAGTTTCTGTGTGTGAAGAGTCCAACAACAAGTTGCAGAAACAAGTTTCTGTGTGTGAAGAGTCCAGCAACAGTTTCAGAAACAAGTTTCTGTGTGTGAAGAGTCCAGCAACAAGTTCCAGAAACAAGTTTCTGTATATGAGGAGTCCAGCAACAAGTTCCAGAAACAAGTTTCTGTATGTGAGGAGTCCAGCAACAAGTTGCAGAAACAAGAGTTTCTGTATGTGAGGAGTCCAGCAACAGTTTCAGAAACAAGTTTCTGCGTGTGAAGAGTCCAGCAACAAGTTGCAGAAACAAGTTTCTGTGTGTGAGGAGTCCAGCAACAAGTTGCAGAAACAAGAGTTTCTGTATGTGAGGAGTCCAGCAACAGTTTCAGAAACAAGTTTCTGTGTGTGAAGAGTCCAACAACAAGTTGCAGAAACAAGTTTCTGTGTGTGAGGAGTCCAGCAACAAGTTGCAGAAACAAGTTTCTGTATGTGAGGAGTCCAGCAACAATTTCCAGAAACAAGTTTCTGTGTGTGAAGAGTCCAGCAACAGTTTCAGAAACAAGTTTCTGTGTGTGAGGAGTCCAGCAACAAGTTCCAGAAACAAGTTTCTGTATGTGAGGAGTCCAGCAACAAGTTCCAGAAACAAGTTTCTGTGTGTGAAGAGTCCAGCAACAGTTTCAGAAACAAGTTTCTGTATGTGAGGAGTCCAGCAACAAGTTCCAGAAACAAGTTTCTGTATGTGAGGAGTCCAGCAACAAGTTCCAGAAACAAGTTTCTGTGTGTGAGGAGTCCAACAACAAGTTGCAGAAACAAGTTTCTGTGTGTGAAGAGTCCAGCAACAGTTTCAGAAACAAGTTTCTGTATGTGAGGAGTCCAGCAACAAGTTCCAGAAACAAGTTTCTGTATGTGAGGAGTCCAGCAACAGTTTCAGAAACAAGTTTCTGTGTGTGAAGAGTCCAACAACAAGTTGCAGAAACAAGTTTCTGTATGTGAGGAGTCCAGCAACAAGTTCCAGAAACAAGTTTCTGTATGTGAGGAGTCCAGCAACAAGTTCCAGAAACAAGTTTCTGTGTGTGAGGAGTCCAGCAACAAGTTGCAGAAACAAGTTTCTGTGTGTGAAGAGTCCAGCAACAAGTTCCACAACTTTCTGTGTGTGAGGAGTCCAGCAACAAGTAGCAGAAACAAATTTCTGTGTGTGAAGAGTCCAGCAACAGTTTCAGAAACAAGTTTCTGTGTGTGAAGAGTCCAACAACAAGTTGCAGAAACAAGTTTCTGTATGTGAAGAGTCCAGCAACAGTTTCAGAAACAAGTTTCTGTGTGTGAAGAGTCCAACAACAAGTTGCAGAAACAAGTTTCTGTGTGTGAAGAGTCCAGCAACAAGTTCCAGAAACAAGTTTCTGTATGTGAGGAGTCCAGCAACAAGTTCCAGAAACAAGTTTCTGTATGTGAGGAGTCCAGCAACAAGTTGCAGAAACAAGTTTCTGTGTGTGAAGAGTCCAGCAACAGTTTCAGAAACAAGTTTCTGTGTGTGAAGAGTCCAACAACAAGTAGCAGAAACAAGTTTCTGTATGTGAGGAGTCCAGCAACAGTTTCAGAAACAAGTTTCTGTGTGTGAAGAGTCCAACAACAAGTTGCAGAAACAAGTTTCTGTGTGTGAAGAGTCCAGCAACAGTTTCAGAAACAAGTTTCTGTATGTGAGGAGTCCAACAACAAGTTGCAGAAACAAGTTTCTGTATGTGAGGAGTCCAGCAACAAGTTCCAGAAACAAGTTTCTGTATGTGAGGAGTCCAGCAACAAGTTGCAGAAACAAGAGTTTCTGTATGTGAGGAGTCCAGCAACAGTTTCAGAAACAAGTTTCTGTGTGTGAAGAGTCCAGCAACAAGTTGCAGAAACAAGTTTCTGTGTGTGAGAGTCCAGCAACAAGTTGCAGAAACAAGAGTTTCTGTATGTGAGGAGTCCAGCAACAGTTTCAGAAACAAGTTTCTGTGTGTGAAGAGTCCAACAACAAGTTGCAGAAACAAGTTTCTGTGTGTGAGGAGTCCAGCAACAAGTTGCAGAAACAAGTTTCTGTATGTGAGGAGTCCAGCAACAATTTCCAGAAACAAGTTTCTGTGTGTGAAGAGTCCAGCAACAGTTTCAGAAACAAGTTTCTGTGTGTGAGGAGTCCAGCAACAAGTTCCAGAAACAAGTTTCTGTATGTGAGGAGTCCAGCAACAAGTTCCAGAAACAAGTTTCTGTGTGTGAAGAGTCCAGCAACAGTTTCAGAAACAAGTTTCTGTATGTGAGGAGTCCAGCAACAAGTTCCAGAAACAAGTTTCTGTATGTGAGGAGTCCAGCAACAAGTTCCAGAAACAAGTTTCTGTGTGTGAGGAGTCCAACAACAAGTTGCAGAAACAAGTTTCTGTGTGTGAAGAGTCCAGCAACAGTTTCAGAAACAAGTTTCTGTATGTGAGGAGTCCAGCAACAAGTTCCAGAAACAAGTTTCTGTATGTGAGGAGTCCAGCAACAGTTTCAGAAACAAGTTTCTGTGTGTGAAGAGTCCAGCAACAAGTTGCAGAAACAAGTTTCTGTGTGTGAAGAGTCCAGCAACAAGTTCCAGAAACAAGTTTCTGTATGTGAGGAGTCCAGCAACAGTTTCAGAAACAAGTTTCTGTGTGTGAAGAGTCCAGCAACAAGTTGCAGAAACAAGTTTCTGTGTGTGAGGAGTCCAACAACAAGTTGCAGAAACAAGTTTCTGTATGTGAGGAGTCCAGCAACAAGTTCCAGAAACAAGTTTCTGTATGTGAGGAGTCCCGCAACAAGTTCCAGAAACAAGTTTCTGTGTGTGAGGAGTCCAGCAACAAGTTGCAGAAACAAGTTTCTGTGTGTGAAGAGTCCAGCAACAAGTTCCACAACTTTCTGTGTGTGAGGAGTCCAGCAACAAGTAGCAGAAAGAAGTTTCTGTGTGTGAAGAGTCCAACAACAGTTTCAGAAACAAGTTTCTGTGTGTGAGGAGTCCAGCAACAAGTTGCAGAAACAAGTTTCTGTGTGTGAAGAGTCCAGCAACAAGTTCCACAACTTTCTGTGTGTGAGGAGTCCAGCAACAAGTAGCAGAAACAAATTTATGTGTGTGAAGAGTCCAGCAACAGTTTCAGAAACAAGTTTCTGTGTGTGAAGAGTCCAACAACAAGTTGCAGAAACAAGTTTCTGTATGTGAAGAGTCCAGCAACAGTTTCAGAAACAAGTTTCTGTGTGTGAAGAGTCCAACAACAAGTTGCAGAAACAAGTTTTTGTATGTGAAGAGTCCAGCAACAGTTTCAGAAACAAGTTTCTGTGTGTGAAGAGTCCAACAACAAGTTGCAGAAACAAGTTTCTGTATGTGAAGAGTCCAGCAACAGTTTCAGAAACAAGTTTCTGTGTGTGAAGAGTCCAACAACAAGTTGCAGAAACAAGTTTCTGTATGTGAAGAGTCCAGCAACAGTTTCAGAAACAAGTTTCTGTGTGTGAAGAGTCCAACAACAAGTTGCAGAAACAAGTTTCTGTATGTGAAGAGTCCAGCAACAGTTTCAGAAACAAGTTTCTGTGTGTGAAGAGTCCAACAACAAGTTGCAGAAACAAGTTTCTGTATGTGAGGAGTCCAGCAACAAGTTCCAGAAACAAGTTTCTGTATGTGAGGAGTCCAGCAACAAGTTCCAGAAACAAGTTTCTGTGTGTGAGGAGTCCAGCAACAAGTTGCAGAAACAAGTTTCTGTGTGTGAAGAGTCCAGCAACAAGTTCCACAACTTTCTGTGTGTGAGGAGTCCAGCAACAAGTTGCAGAAACAAGTCTCTGTGTGTGAAGAGTCCAGCAACAAGTTGCAGAAACAAGTTTCTGTGTGTGAAGAGTCCAGCAACAAGTTGCAGAAACAAGTTTCTGTATGTGAAGAGTCCAGCAACAGTTTCAGAAACAAGTTTCTGTGTGTGAAGAGTCCAACAACAAGTTGCAGAAACAAGTTTCTGTATGTGAAGAGTCCAGCAACAGTTTCAGAAACAAGTTTCTGTGTGTGAAGAGTCCAACAACAAGTTGCAGAAACAAGTTTCTGTATGTGAGGAGTCCAGCAACAAGTTCCAGAAACAAGTTTCTGTATGTGAGGAGTCCAGCAACAAGTTCCAGAAACAAGTTTCTGTGTGTGAGGAGTCCAGCAACAAGTTGCAGAAACAAGTTTCTGTGTGTGAAGAGTCCAGCAACAAGTTCCACAACTTTCTGTGTGTGAGGAGTCCAGCAACAAGTTGCAGAAACAAGTCTCTGTGTGTGAGGAGTCCAGCAACAGTTTCAGAAACAAGTTTCTGTGTGTGAAGAGTCCAGCAACAAGTAGCAGAAAGAAGTTTCTGTGTGTGAAGAGTCCAACAACAGTTTCAGAAACAAGTTTCTGTGTGTGAGGGGTCCAGCAACAAGTTGCAGAAACAAGTTTCTGTGTGTGAAGAGTCCAGCAACAAGTTCCACAACTTTCTGTGTGTGAGGAGTCCAGCAACAAGTAGCAGAAACAAATTTCTGTGTGTGAAGAGTCCAGCAACAGTTTCAGAAACAAGTTTCTGTGTGTGAAGAGTCCAACAACAAGTTGCAGAAACAAGTTTCTGTATGTGAAGAGTCCAGCAACAGTTTCAGAAACAAGTTTCTGTGTGCAAAGAGTCCAGCAACAAGTTGCAGAAACAAGTTTCTGTATGTGAGGAGTCCATGTGTGTGAAGAGTCCAGCAACAAGTTGCAGAAACAAGTTTCTGTATGTGAGGAGTCCAGCAACAATTTCCAGAAACAAGTTTCTGTGTGTGAGGAGTCCAGCAACAAGTTCCAGAAACAAGTTTCTGTGTGTGAGGAGTCCAGCAACAAGTAGCAGAAAGAAGTTTCTGTGTGTGAAGAGTCCAGCAACAGTTTCATAAACAAGTTTCTGTGTGTGAGGAGTCCAGCAACAAGTTGCAGAAACAAGAGTTTCTGTATGTGAGGACTCCAGCAACAAGTTCCACAACTTTCTGTGTGTGAGGAGTCCAGCAACAAGTAGCAGAAACAAGTTTCTGTGTGTGAAGAGTCCAGCAACAGTTTCAGAAACAAGTTTCTGTGTGTGAAGAGTCCAACAACAAGTTGCAGAAACAAGTTTCTGTATGTGAGGAGTCCATGTGTGTGAAGAGTCCAGCAACAAGTTGCAGAAACAAGTTTCTGTGTGTGAGGAGTCCAGCAACAAGTTCCAGAAACAAGAGTTTCTGATGTGAGGATTCCAGCAACAAGTTCCACAAGTTGCTGTGTGTGTAGAGTCCAGCAACAAGTTGCAGAAACAAGTTTCTGTATGTGAGGAGTCCAGCAACAGTTTCAGAAACAAGTCTCTGTGTGTGAAGAGTCCAGCAACAAGTTTCTGTATGTGAGGAGTCCAACAAAAATTTCCACAAGTTTCTGTGTGTCAAGAGTCCAGCAACAAGTTGCAGAAACAAGAGTTTCTGTATGTGAGGAGTCCATGTGTGTGAAGAGTCCAGCAACAGTTTCAGAAACAAGTTTCTGTGTGTGAGGAGTCCAGCAATGACTAGCCCTCATAGCTTTTCTAATGGGGTATGCAGGAATGAAATGCGTTACACAACGGATCTTACTACGAAAACACACTTGATAATATCAGATGAAACTTTTACTTAATATTATTCTCAAAAAATTACTGCAGCAGTCGGGCCTCGACCCGAATAAACAATAAGTTGGTTGTTTTTCCATTATTGCAACAAGTTGCAGAAACATGTTTTTGTGTGAAGAGTCCAGCAACAAGTTGCAGAAACATGTTTCCCGCGTTTGAGGAGTCCAGCAACAAGTTGCAGAAACAAGTTTCTGTGTGTGAAGTGTCCAGCAACAAATTGCAGAAACATGTTTCCCGCGTTTGAGGAGTCAGTCCGGCTACAAGTTGCAGAAACAAGTTACTGTGTGTGATGAGTCCATGTGTGTGAAGAGTCCAGTAACAAGTTCCAGAAACAAGTTTCTGTGTGTGAGGAGTCCAGCAACAAGTTCCAGAAACAAGTTTCTGTGTGTGAAGAGTCCAGCAACAAGTAGCAGAAACAAGTTTCTGTATGTGAGGAGTCCAGCAACAATTTCCAGAAACAAGTTTCTGTATGTGAGGAGTCCAGCAACAGTTTCCAGAAACAAGTTTCTGTGTGTGAAGAGTCCAGCAACAAGTAGCAGAAAGAAGTTTCTGTGTGTGAAGAGTCCAGCAACAAGTTGCAGAAACAAGTTTCTGTATGTGAGGAGTCCAGCAACAAGTTCCAGAAACAAGTTTCTGTGTGTGAAGAGTCCAGCAACAAGTAGCAGAAACAAGTTTCTGTGTGTGAAGAGTCCAGCAACAATTTCCAGAAACAAGTTTCTGTATGTGAGGAGTCCAGCAACAAGTTCCAGAAACAAGTTTCTGTGTGTGAAGAGTCCAGCAACAAGTAGCAGAAACAAGTTTCTGTGTGTGAGGAGTCCAGCAACAAGTTGCAGAAACAAGTTTCTGTATGTGAGGAGTCCAGCAACAAGTTGCAGAAACAAGTTTCTGTGTGTGAAGAGTCCAGCAACAAGTTGCAGAAACAAGTTTCTGTGTGTGAAGAGTCCAGCAACAAGTAGCAGAAACAAGTTTCTGTGTGTGAGGAGTCCAGCAACAGTTTCAGAAACAAGTTTCTGTGTGTGAAGAGTCCAAGCAAACAAGTTTGCAGAAACAAGTTTCTGTGTGTGAAGAGTCCAACAACAAGTTGCAGAAACAAGTTTCTGTATGTGAAGAGTCCAGCAACAAGGTGCAGAAACAAGTTTCTGTATGTGAGGAGTCCAGCAACAATTTCCAGAAACAAGTTTCTGTGTGTGAAGAGTCCAGCAACAAGTAGCAGAAACAAGTTTCTGTGTGTGAAGAGTCCAACAACAGTTTCAGAAACAAGTTTCTGTGTGTGAAGAGTCCAACAACAGTTTCAGAAACAAGTTTCTGTGTGTGAAGAGTCCAGCAACAAGTAGCAGAAACAAGTTTCTGTGTGTGAAGAGTCCAACAACAGTTTCAGAAACAAGTTTCTGTATGTGAAGAGTCCAGCAACAAGGTGCAGAAACAAGTTTCTGTATGTGAGGAGTCCAGCAACAATTTCCAGAAACAAGTTTCTGTGTGTGAAGAGTCCAGCAACAAGTAGCAGAAACAAGTTTCTGTGTGTGAAGAGTCCAGCAACAGTTTCAGAAACAAGTTTCTGTGTGTGAAGAGTCCAACAACAAGTTGCAGAAACAAGTTTCTGTATGTGAAGAGTCCAGCAACAAGTTGCAGAAACAAGTTTCTGTATGTGAGGAGTCCAGCAACAATTTCCAGAAACAAGTTTCTGTGTGTGAAGAGTCCAGCAACAAGTAGCAGAAACAAGTTTCTGTGTGTGAAGAGTCCAACAACAGTTTCAGAAACAAGTTTCTGTGTGTGAAGAGTCCAGCAACAAGTTCCAGAAACAAGTTTCTGTATGTGAGGAGTCCAACAACAAGTTGCAGAAACAAGTTTCTGTGTGTGAGGAGTCCAGCAACAAGTTGCAGAAACAAGTTTCTGTATGTGAGGAGTCCAGCAACAATTTCCAGAAACAAGTTTCTGTGTGTGAAGAGTCCAGCAACAAGTAGCAGAAACAAGTTTCTGTATGTGAGGAGTCCAGCAACAATTTCCAGAAACAAGTTTCTGTGTGTGAAGAGTCCAGCAACAAGTAGCAGAAACAAGTTTCTGTGTGTGAAGAGTCCAACAACAGTTTCAGAAACAAGTTTCTGTGTGTGAAGAGTCCAGCAACAAGTTCCAGAAACAAGTTTCTGTATGTGAGGAGTCCAACAACAAGTTGCAGAAACAAGTTTCTGTGTGTGAGGAGTCCAGCAACAAGTTGCAGAAACAAGTTTCTGTATGTGAGGAGTCCAGCAACAATTTCCAGAAACAAGTTTCTGTGTGTGAAGAGTCCAGCAACAAGTAGCAGAAACAAGTTTCTGTGTGTGAAGAGTCCAACAACAGTTTCAGAAACAAGTTTCTGTGTGTGAAGAGTCCAGCAACAAGTTCCAGAAACAAGTTTCTGTATGTGAGGAGTCCAACAACAAGTTGCAGAAACAAGTTTCTGTGTGTGAGGAGTCCAGCAACAAGTTGCAGAAACAAGTTTCTGTATGTGAGGAGTCCAGCAACAATTTCCAGAAACAAGTTTCTGTGTGTGAAGAGTCCAGCAACAGTTTCAGAAACAAGTTTCTGTGTGTGAGGAGTCCAGCAATGACTAGCCCTCATAGCTTTTCTATCGGGGTATGCAGGAATGAAATGCGTTACACAACGGATCTTACTACGAAAACACACTTGATAATATCAGATGAAACTTTTACTTAATATTATTCTCAAAAAATTACTGCAGCAGTCGGGCCTCGACCCGAATAAACAATAAGTTAGTAGTTTTTCCGTTATTGATTAATTTACACTTCGCTTCCTGGTTAGTGTCGGTAGACGTTTACGTTGTCGCCAAGGATATGTGGTCAGAGTACCAGTTGCCAGTAGTCGGAAAATCGTCGGTTTTAATAATTAATGAATTTGCTATGAACGTAAAGTCATTAATTATTGTGTTAAATTTGCTACTTTAAACTCAAAACTACAACAAAAGTTAATTATATTTGATTGACAGATTGTGAAGACCAAAATTATTGATTCTTCGATAAACGGCGAAATGAATGTATTGAAAGATTAGAAATGAAACAGCAGGCTCTGTCTGCTTCTCACTGTCCGCTGACCACTTGCACAACTAAATTAATTTAAAATGTTTGGAAACAGAATTATCGACTTCCTAATAAACTTGTGAGAAATAATGAGAGTTATAATTAATAATTGAATAATCTCATAAAATGTAGTATTATTCCAAATTTGAAACATTACAAAGTAACATAAAAAAGCTTATTTTCTGAAAATTGTCTTAAAAACTATGATTTTAATTGTGGTATTGCTTAAATAGAAATAGCGAAAGAAAGTACTGCAGTAATAAACGCACCTATAATATTATTATTCTGAATAAAAACGTATTATTAGCTGTTGTTATATAATATCATATAATTATCTTTCCACTCCAGAAAAATGAGTAATATGAATTGGTTTATGCTATTGTTGTTAGTTACACTGACCGTTGCTGCCAATAGCGACCAGAATCTACCAATACGTAGCAATGACCTCAACATAAAACGAGCAGAAAACCATAACATACCCATGATGCTTAACACTAATAGCTTCCCGATTTGTTTCAATGTAAGTATTAACAACTTTTTTATAGGTAGGCCTAATAATATTACTGAGAAATGGAAAATGCCTATGAGAATTGTTAGGTCCTCCTGTACGTGTAACTGAAACGGGCCTAATTACTACTGTACAACTATAGCGCATTGCTGCATTGCAGTTGAATATTGAGATGCTATGCCAGCTTAATAAAAATATTTTGCCCCCACCATGCAATCCGCAATTGACATGCTCCAATGCAGCATTTAGTAAGAATGCTAGGTCGGCTTATCAACAAAGTTGCACCACCACACCACAACTCCCTATCACCCATGACATTTGCAAGATCATCCGCATCTTCAAGGCCAGTGTCCTTTAGGCGTCTTAGGGAAGTCATTTCTATCCACCATGCTTATTTTCTTCATGGGGCCGCCAAAGCACAAGATTGTGCACAGGCTGGTCCTCACGGCGAAAACAATGTCATGCGAAGAGGAGGTGGCTTTGTTAAAGTGTCAAGCTTGGGCGTTCCAATGAGACATCATGTTATATAGTGTCTGATTGGAAATGCGTGCATTGTAGTTGACATAGTGAACCCTGCGTAGTATTCTTGTGAATGTGCCATCCAGGGATTTGGTGTCCTCAGCAGTTAGAGCCCAGCATGGACTCCCATAGAGGAGTACTGGAACTACTGCTGCTTTCAATAATGAAAGATGAAAGAGGAAAGCTGGAATGCTTCCCATGCATTTGCCTTACGTATTTTAAGGTACTGACTTATGGATCCATGATTCCAGGTAACAGAAGATGTCCATATGCTCAATCATAGAATCCTTTAAGCTTATGCTCATTCGATCAGGTACTTCTGAGGACTTTCGAAGTTAACTGTCAAAGTTTTGGTCTTTTTGGAGTTAACAAAAAGACCAACACTAGAAGCAGCCTGTTCTAATGAGCTGATGAGCCATTGGGCTCACTCTATTGATTCTGAGAGTACTCCTAAGTCATCAGCAAAGTCTAGACAATCGTCATTACGATGATCTAACATAAACCCATCGCCATTATGATGAGCTAAGGCCATGCGTAGAACATCGTCAGCCACAATTATGAACAAAATGGTGCAAGTGTGTCTCCCTGGAGGACGCCCCATAATACTTCAAATGGTTCTGTGTCACCGTCAACAGTAGACACAAATGTTGTCGAACCATCGTATACTGATCTGATGGCTGCAATAATCTCAGCAGGAATCCCATATAATGAAAGTATGCTTAACATACGTGAGCGAGAGACTGAATCAAAGTCCTTGAAGAAGTCAACAAAGATAACAGCCAGATGCCTTTCTTTCTTTTTTTGATAACTCTTCAATTATCCACCTAAGTGCCAGAATGGGCTCAATGGTCCCATGACCTTTACGGAACCCATTCTGATTTCCACGTAGCAGTCTCTGAATGGATCCCTTATGCGATTTAATAGAATTCTATTGTATAGCTTTGCAGCAATCGCGATCAATGAGATTCCACATTTCTTGTGGAACTCCCTTCGTTCAGGTCATGTCAATTATATTGGGGTAAATGAGCTCCAGACACTCTCGTATTTTAAAGACCTCAGGGGGACACCATCCACTCCACTGGCACGATTGGTGTTGTGATCTTTGCAGCAGCCGTTTAATAAATACATTTACTATTATTTGTTTTCAGGGCGAAAGGCCACCGGATTGCTGATTATCATCTCTCTAACAATGAGGTTCTTCAAAATAACAACTTAAGGTGGAGGGCATTGAGTTATTATTAGTGTAAAACATGTATTATTATTATATTCAATAATGTTAATAATGTTAACATTAACCTAATACGGCTATTTAGACCGTCAGCGCAGCGGTAAATATATTAAATGGTATACTGTACTTACACCGAAACTAAACATTATTTTTTCCTACTGATACTGAGATTCATAAATTGTTTATAATTAATTATATATCAAGATGACACAAGTGAAAAAAAAGCTATTGCACTACTGCATATTGGGTACCAGTACCTGTATCACTGAATACAGTGTACCCGTACCTGTAACACTGAATACAGTGTACCCGTACCTGTAACACTGAATACAGTGTACCAGTACATGTAACACTACTGCATACACTGTACCAGTACCTGTAACGCTGCATAGAGTGTACCAGTAAGTACCTGTAGCACTACATACAGTATAGTACCAGTAACACTGCATACAGTGAACCAGTACCTGTAACTGTAAAAGCTGTAAAACCTGTAAAATCTTGGGATAGGAGTAGCGCCCACCCCTACCCTCGGGTAGCAGCTATCGAAAGAGGAGCCTTCGGGTCGCCTCCGGCTTCGGCCGACTGTTTGCTTTGCTTGTACCTGTAACACTGCATACACTGTACCAGTACCTGTAACACTGCATAGAGTGTACCAGTAAGTACCTGTAACACTACATACAGTATAGTACCAGTAACACTGAATACAGTGTACCCGTACCTGTAACTGTAAAAGCTGTAAAACCTGTAAAATCTTGGGATAGGAGTAGCGCCCACCCCTACCCTCGGGTAGCAGCTATCGAAAGAGGAGCCTTCGGGTCGCCTCCGGCTTCGGCCGACTGTTTGCTTTGCTTGTACCTGTAACACTGAATACAGTGTACCAGTACCTGTAACACTGCATAGAGTGTACCAGTCAGTACCTGTAGCACTACATACAGTATAGTACCAGTAACACTGCATACAGTGAACCAGTACCTGTAACACTGCATACTGTGAACCAGTACCCGGAATACTTCATACATTGTACCATTACCTGTAACACACTGCATACAGTGTACCAGTACGTGTAACACTGCATACAGTGTACCAGTACGTGTAACACTGCATACAGTGTACCAGTACGTGTAACACTGCACAGTGCACCGCAATGAATCCAGTTTTACCTATAGGTCTAAGCGATCATTTTATAGTTTTTTTCACAAGAAAGACACAAAAATCTTTCTTCGGGGATCATAAAACAGTAACAGTTAGGTCTATGAAAAATTACAGCAAGGAAGGCTTTTTAAGTTTGTTAGTTAATTCTGACTGGAAACCCTGTTTTAAGGCCGCTGACATTAACCTTGCGTACACTGTTTTTAAAGATATATTTCTAAAGGCACTTACTGTAATACTGTAGCACCAATTAAAAAAATTAGTCTTAAACAACGCACTGAGCCTTGGATGACCTCGGGTATTCTAGTAATATCAGAGAAAGAGATAACTATTTGTATAAATTTAGGAAATACCGTGTTTTAGCTGATTATAATAATTACTGCAAATTTAGAAACCTTGTCCAACGGGAAATAAAAAAAGCTAAATCTGAATATTTTTACAACAAAATAAGTGAGAATAAAGATAATCCTAAAAGTTTATGGTCTACCCTAAAATCTTTAGGTTATAAAAACCTTAAATCTAAATCGAATATTGTTCTGCAAGATAACGGTGAGCTGATTCATGATCATACTCTAGTTAGTAATTTATTTAATAATTATTTCACTAATGTTGCCTCTAATTTAGTTAAGAAGTTACCGTTATCAAGTAATAAATATAGTATAGGGTCCGAAACTCTAAATAATTTTTATTTAGAAAAGTTATAAAATTCAGAAAAGTTATTTTTAAAACCCGTTTTTGAGGATTTCGTTTTTCAAAATCTACTTAGCCTATCAGCCTCAAAAAGTACCGGTCTAGACCTAATACCTGCCCGTTTTCTTAAGGATGGTGCTGAAGTACTTAAAGTGCCTATTACTTTTATTATTAATTACTCTATCGTAGATAATGTAGTACCAGACGAACTGAAATTAGCTAAGGTTGTTCCTCTGTATAAAAAGAATAGTAAAGTAGAACCCTGTAATTACAGACCTGTTAGTATCTTAAGTATTGTATCTAAAATTCTAGAACGTTCTATTTTTCTACAGCTGGAAGCACATCTTAGAAGGCTAAATCTGATCTATGAACTTCAGTCCGGTTTTCGTAAATCATATTCTACAGACACCTGCCTTATTAACTTAACTGATACAATTAGATGTAATAACGCAAAGGGTTTATATACTGGTATGGTAATGTTGGACCTACAAAAGGCTTTCGATACTGTAGATCACGAAATTCTGCTTGGTAAGTTAGGCCTGATGGGTGTAGGTTCTATAGACTGGTTCAAGTCCTACCTGTCAGGCAGAGGTCAAACTATAGTCATTTGCAAATCGCAGTCTACTGTACAAGAGATTACCTGTGATGTACCGCAAGGTAGTATATTAGGTCCTCTTCTTTTTGTATGTTATGTAAATGATATGATAAGTAGTATGGATCCCGATTTTAAACTCATTTTATATGCCGACGACAGTGCTCTTATTTTCTCTCATAAAGATCCTATCCATATTTCCCAAAAGTTAAGTGCAGTTCTAGAATCCTGTAATGAGTGGTTGGTTGATAATAAGCTATCCATTCACTACGGTAAGACTGAAAGTATTTTGTTTGGTTCCAAAATAAAGTTAAAGAAGGTAACTACAGTAAGTTTGAAGTCACTAGTAATGGACATACGATTGAAAATAAAAAGGAAGTTAAATATTTAGGCGCCACATTGGATAACTGCTTATCCGGAGAAAGCACAGTGAAAAACATTTTCTCGAAAGTTAACAGTAGGCTTAGGTTTCTATACAGAAATAAAAATAGTTTAAACACCGACTCCCGCAAGTTACTTTGCTCTTTTTTAATAGTGTCACATGGACTATGCGTGCTCTTCTTGGTATGAAGGCTTAACCAAACAGCTTAAATGTAAATTACAAGTAGCTCAGAATAAAGTAGTACGATTCATTAAAGACTACAAACCTAGGCACCACCTAACTCCAGATGACTTTTCTGAATCTAGACTACTTACCGTAGATAGTAGAGTTAAGCAGCTACGCCTTAAACCATGTGCATAAAGTGTATAATGGTAAGTGTCCCAATTACCTAAAACAAAAATTCAACAGAGTACGCGATACACACTCTTACAGTACCAGAGCTAGTGCTTCAAACTTCTACCTCCCGAAATGTAAATCCTTTGAATCTGATACTTTCTTTTTTAACGGCATTAAAAATTGGAACGCTCTGCCTAATGAAATTAAAAACCCAGATAATCAACATTCTTTTAATTCTGCATGTTCGCGCTTTTAGACCTTTAGCAGTTTAACCTGCCAATTTTAGTTGTCTTCTTGTTTATAAATCGACTTTAGCCTAGACCAATTATTTAATGTACTGAAGTTACATCTGCCGAAGCCAGTCTGTGCGCGATCATTCACCCACGGTTAAGGGAGACTGGATTCGGGTGCTTTGACGTTATTGCGGTGTAGACCTACTGTATTATTCGATTGATCGTTACTATATAATCTCTGACAAATATATTTACTTTCGGGGAAATATTAACAGTTCCTTTAGGACGTGGCGCTTTAAGTATAAAAGCAGAGTTATGACTTATACTAAACACAACTAGATGGCTACTGAGTTTCGTAAATAGCGCATTCTTTTGGAGATGCTTTATTATCTGTCACACTACTTCACACTACTGCACACTGATCTGCCGACCGTCACTGAATTTGATCATATATAAAGAAGATCGCAACTGACACTTGTAGGGATTATGAAATAGCATTTAATTCACACAAAAACCACTATAATTTAAGTCGCAGTTGCTACCGGTAAACTGTCCTCTTACCTTCAGTAATCAAGAAGATTGGGGTTTTATGATTATTTATCGGTATTCTCCAAATATAACAACATATCCAACAATATACAATCATTAATAACAGACAGTAAACAGAAGTAAATAATGCGGTGAAAAGTCGTAATGCATCAGTCAGTTGGTGGCCAGATAATAGATTTACGTTCCGTAATCAAAGCCATCAGATCTTTAGGCAAAGTCTGAAACTTCCACAACAGAAGTAACAGAAGATTTCCAAGCAGTTCTCTCGCTCAAAAAGGTAAACAAAGACCGTAATGCATTGCACGGTTTTACATAGGCCCTTGTCCAACACAAAATGAAAATCACTCTGATTGGTTGAGCCGAACAAAGAGAGGTTCCACGTTTACAGTAAATCAGCTGACAGATTTCGTCATCTGAGTTCCAGTCTTTTAGAGTATTAGGCGCATTGCGGCAGAAAATGGCTTGTTATCTCCGCTAAAGCACCTACACGGTACATTGCGGAGAAAAATGACTTGTTATGTCCGCAAAAGCTTTTACACTGCAGTTAAATCTCACCTCCGTGTGCAATGTAAAAATAGGTACAAAAGTCCTACAGTAAGTTATTAGTTTATTAATTATTTACTATTTATACTGTAATTACGTTTTATATTAAATTGTTCTGTACATTACATATTTATCGTTGAGTCGGGCATTGTCACGCTCTCGTTGTACATGTACATAGTGTAATTACGTTTTATATTGGTTTTAGGTTAGCGTACAGTAGTGTAATATTGTATTTGTAACCATAAGTAACATAAAAGGACCCCCTTGGAAATAAGCTGCAAATCCTATATGTTATGTTGGACAATACCTTTATACCGGTACATTGTTTGGTGTATTTGTTATTGTTTTTACATAATATGTATAAATAAATCTATCTATCTACTGTACCGCAATAACACTGCATACACTGAACCAGTACCTGTAACACTGCATACTGTGAACCAGTACCAGTAATACTTCATACAGTGTCCCAGTACTGTACCTGTAACACTGCATACAGTGAACCAGTACCTGTAACACTGCATACAGTGTACCAGTAACACTGCATACTGTGAACCAGTACGTAACACTGCATACTGTAAACCAGTACCTGTAACACTGTATACTGTGAACCAGTCAGCCAGTACCAGTAACACAGTTTTTACATAATATGTATAAATAAATCTATCTATCTACTGTACCGCAGTAACACTGCATACACTGAACCAGTACCTGTAACACTGCATACTGTGAACCAGTACCAGTAATACTTCATACAGTGTCCCAGTACTGTACCTGTAACACTGCATACAGTGAACCAGTACCTGTAACACTGCATACAGTGTACCAGTAACACTGCATACTGTGAACCAGTACGTAACACTGCATACTGTAAACCAGTACCTGTAACACTGCATACTGTGAACCAGTCAGCCAGTACCAGTAACACTGCATACAGTATTCCAGTACCTGTAGCTGTAGCTGTAACACTGCATACAATACCAGTAACACTGCATACAGTGTACCAGTAACACTGCATACAGTGTACCAGTAACACTGCATACAGTGAACCAGTACCTGTAACACTGCGTGCATACTGTGACTGTGAACCAGTACCTGTAACACTGCATACTGTGAACCAGTAAGTACCTGCAACACTGCATACAGTGTACCAGTACCTGCAGGGGCGGATCCAGGAATTAAATTTCTTTGGTGCCGACAAATTGTGAAGTTTATCTTTTCGTCTGAGGGCGCTGCCCCAGTGCCCCGAGAGTGTATTTATATGTACCGAGCAAGCGCAGCGTATTGCGGGGGGGGGGGGGGGGGGGGGGCTATAAGCATTTGACGTCTATTTTTACACCTCAACAGGTATGTGGACGTCATTTTACGTCAATTATGTTTGTTGCAAGAACTCAAAGTTTTGATGGTTGACGTAATTACGTAAAATTACGTCTTGAACACGTCTTGTTGACACGTTACTGTATGAGACTTATATGGTGGATATAATTACCTAAAATGACGTCTTGAACACGTCTTGACGGCACGCATCTGTGTGATACTTTTCATGTTGGAAGTAATTACCTAAAATTACGTCTTGAACACGTCTTAATGACACATCTACTTACCACTTATACCTACTGACTGACTACAGTATGAGTACAGTATATTTATATTAGTGGTGGGTATATTTTAGTTAGTTATTTATATAGGTGATGGGTGTGAGTGGGTAGGAAAGTAATGAGGTGCGTGCGTGAGGGTAGGATATGAAGGTAATATGGTGGGTGTGAGTGGATAGGGAGGTAATGAGTTGCGTGTGAGTGGGTATGAAGGTAATATGGTGGGTTTGAGTGGGTAGGAAGGTAATATGGTGGGTGTGAGTGGGTAGGAAGGTAATATGGTGGGTGTGAGTGGGTAGGATGGTAATGAGGTGGGTGTGAGTGGGTAAGAAGGTAATGAAGTGGGTGTGAGTGGGTAGGAAGGTAATATAGTGGGTGTGAGTGGGTAGGAAGGTAATACGATGGGTGTGAGTGCGTAGGAAGGTAATGAGGTGGGTGTGAGTGGGTAGGAAGGTAATGAAGTGGGTGTGAGTGGGTAGGAAGGTAATATAGTGGGAGTGAGTGGGTAGGAAGGTACTATGGTGGGTGTGAGTGGTGCTACAGTATTGCGCACTCTGAGTACCACCAATGACTAGAAAATTGCCAAATTGACCAATTAGGTTTATTATATTTAGATATTTATTTATATTATATACTTGGTTTATTATTGGTTACATTATATAATAATGTTTTTTCTTTATTATAGTATCAACAAACACCGTCAATTTCAATCATAACTGTCATGGATCTAAGCGATGTAAAAAGCGAGGCGTAAGTGCTTGTGTGGTGTAGTTATTTGAATTTGGCTTTTGTTATTGTTACAGTACGTGTCTAGCACGTCATTTGACGTGCTTGTGTGGTGTTCCAGTGTAGTATTTGACGTCTGATGACGTAATTGACACGTGTCTAACAAGTCATTTGACGTAAACTGTAGCACGTCATGGTTTGACGTGCTCAAACACGTGTTTGACACTTCCAAAATACACGTGGCCAAGACGTCATTTTCAACACGTTGACGTCAAAAATTACGCCGTATCCACGTGTTTTTGACGTGTTGATGCTTATAGGGGGGGGGGGGGGGGGGGGGGGGCTGCGATCACGATGAACTAGTTAAAAATATTTATGGTAATGCAACCATCATTTTTGGTGCCATTCCGGTGCTCCAGGATGAAAATTACAAGTAGTAATATTTCAAACTGATAAATTTCGCCTTTGGTTGGGGTAATTCTGAAGCTACAGGGGTTTTCGAGGTCGATGATCACGATAGAAATTGTTAAAAATATTTAGTGGTTGTGTAACCATCAAAGTTATTTTCAATTCGCGCGGGCTTAATACCTTATTCGTGCCCCCATTAGAACATTTAAAAATTACCATAATATTTTTGGAATTAGCTACACGGAAAACCCATAAGGCAATAAAATCTGGTTGATTTGTTAATGATTTATGATTATCAAATATGTGATACTGGTATTTTTGTGCCACTCTTTAGCACTTAGCACATGTGTAGGGCCGTAGGATAGGGTGTAGGGATTGGATAGGATAAGGTACTGAGGTAGGCTACCCCCCCCCCCCCCCCCGCCCCACCTCTCTATAGGAAATGCAGACCCACACCAGTGATTGGTCGGTCTCAGTTTAAATTTTTACTCTTTTTGTCGCACTTGTCACATAAAAAACATATGTGTATCACATGTGAACATTCCACATATGGATCACATTTGACAACACTGTAACATTTACATATATGTATCACATGTCGAATTATTTATGGCAACCATATATGAAACACATAATCATGTTTAACTGGGATGTCCAAAAATGCACAATGAATCGGATACGATATTTTTGAGTGACTAATTCATGATCAGCATCCCAGAAAACTCGTTATGTCAGAATGTAATAAAATCAGGTTGATTTGGTAATGGTTTTTCATTAACAAATTTGTACTACTTGTATATTTCGTGCCAAACATTGACAGTAACACATATTCACAAATTCCCGAATCAATAATAAGGTACATACTTTATACTTTATACTTTTTGTATTACTGTATTTAGGGCTCAACAGAAGCTTCGGCTTCGGTTCGGTTCGGGCCGAAGTTTGGCAATTTCGGTTCGGTTCGGCTTCTGCAATTGATACTGCAGAAGCCCGGAGCAAACTTTGCTAAATATTCCAAGTATTACATTGACTGATTGAGCTGAGAGCTAAGACCAGAAGACAGTAAGACTAATCAATCTGTCCATCGTTGTACTAATTAATTTTGGAGTGTAAACGTTAAGCAGACACTGGTGCAGAGCAGACAGTGGTGCAGACAGTGGTGCAGACAGTGGTGCAGAAAGTGATGCAGACAGTGGTGCAGACACCTGGTGCAGACAGTGGTGCACGCACTGTTGCAGAGTGCAGACAGTGGTGCAGACAGTGGTGCAGACAGTGGTGCAGACACTGGTGCAGACAGTGGTGCAGACAGTGGTGCAGACACTGGTGCAGACAGTGGTGCAGACACGGTACAGACAGTGCTGCAGACACTGGTGCAGACAGTGGTGCAGAGTGCAGACAGTGGTGCAGGCAGTGGTGCAGACAGTGGTGCAGACAGTGGTGCAGACAGTGGT
This sequence comes from Nemertoderma westbladi, assembly GCA_032718475.1. Lineage (NCBI taxonomy): Eukaryota > Metazoa > Xenacoelomorpha > Nemertodermatida > Nemertodermatidae > Nemertoderma > Nemertoderma westbladi. The sequence goes on along the minus strand of JAUCBJ010005741.1, from coordinate 30,612 downwards.
GCAGACAGCTGGTGCAGACAGTGGTGCAGACACTGGTGCAGACAGTGGTGCAGACACTGGTGCAGACAGTGGTGCAGACACTGGTGCAGACACTGGTGCAGACAGTGGTGCAGACACTGGTGCAGACAGTGGTGCAGACACTGGTGCAGACACTGGTGCAGACAGTGGTGCAGACAGTGGTACAGACACTGGTGCAGACAGTAAAGGGGCGAGCAGGTTAGTAAAGGAGCAGGTTTCAGAGGAGTATTGGGGGAACCAAAACAATAAACGTTATTGTTTTGCGGGCTAAGAAAACCCAAGGGCCAAGAATACTCGTGGGCTAAGAATTCCTGAGACCTTACTGTAGTTAGTGAATGTATATCCCCAGCATGAGACAATAACTTAATGAGCTCGTTTTATTATACAGTAATAAGCAGTGGCTCCAGTAAAGGTAAACAAATTAAACATACTCTGTATAAAGTAGGTCATGTATAAACAATCAAACACTGTCGCTTAAACCTCATTCCTTGGAGACATTGCTGCTTACAATTTATAGACATTATTGTTTATATGAAAACGGGAATACCGATTAATTACTTTCGTACACACCTCTTATAATTATTTGTAATCAGGGCACATTCACCCGCACGCACCCCGACTTGTACTACATACGTCCTCCCTACTTCATGTAGAACCTTTCAGTAGTTACTCGCATATTTGTAGATAATAAAGTCTATGATAAAATATAATATAATAGTGCCTGGTGGTATGTGTTTGTGATTGTGTTGTGTACTCTGGTATTTCAGTATTTTCACCAGGTGTCTGCACCACTGTCTGCACCAGTGTCTGCACCACTGTCTGCACACTGTCTAGCACCACTGTCTGCTTAACGTTTACACCCTTAATTTTGGACTGAACTTCCATTTAAATGGCATTATTTTTTTAATTGTTTCCAGGTTACTTGGGTAGTTTCAAAATTAGCTTAATTATACAGTAGTTTAGGTTAGGCTAAATATTGCCATTTTACTTTGTAGTACCCTATTTTTTAATTAATCATAACTTTGATACATAATACCAAATATACCTACTACCTCATATAAATAGTATTACAAAGACTACCTGTACTTTTAGTGAGGTTTTCTAAATTTGATGTCACTACTGTACGGCTTACTACGGGTGAAAATGTGGTGCATACAGTAAGTGCATGCATACAGTAAGTATACAGTAGTTTAGGTTAGTAATGTACAGTAATGTAAATATTGCCATTTTATTTTGTAGTACTTATTTTTTTAATTAATCATAGCTTTCTCGCTAAGTCCGCAGACCAAATAGGTACCAGTCTGCCACTGCCAGTCAGCCAGTATAGTGACGTAAATACGAATTTATGACCATAACTTGCTAACTTTCTGAACTTCGGTTCGGATTCGGTTCGGTTCGGCCCGAAGTTGGCCCTGCTTCGGTTCGGTTCGGTTCGGCCCCATAAAGTGCCTTCTGTTGAACCCTAACTGTATTACTGTATTACAGTGACAGAAGGCCTATTACTGTATTATGTTTATGTACCGGTACATTAGTTTAGTTCAGTAGTTGGCAGGTTGGTAAAGTTCAGTAGGCCTAGTTACTGTAGTACCGGTACTACTCGAGTACTCAGCTACTGTCTGACTGTACTACCGTACAGCCGTACTCCTGTACTGTGTAAGGCCTACCCTACACTACATGCAGACATGAGTCAGCTAGGGAGGGCGGGGGGGGGGGGGGGGGGGGAACTTTCGACGCAATCAAAATTCGGGATTAACGTGTTTGGGCCTTGCTGCCTTGGGGGCCTCCACATAATACTGTAATACTGTAGGGCTAACTCTGTAACTGCCTAATACAAGTAACACACAGACACACGTCAGCACGTCCTGACGTCAGGGTCTGCACGTCCGTCATAAACCAATTGCAGAATTGATGGAAAGGAGCAGGTTACAGCAGTACAGAGGCAGGCTTTTCTAACCAAAACGATAAACGGCCACTTTACCAATTGAGGGAAAGGAGCAGGTTACAGAACGCATCCGAATTCATCCCTCCCAGACGAAACTGCGACAGTCGACTGCTGATTTCAAAAATATAACGGCATATAACCTTGCAGCCTATTGACAGATTGACTTTAGTTTATTGTATAGGTTAGAATAACGTCAGAACGTGCCAACTAACTCTGTAACTGCCAATCGCCAATGTAGGCCTACGGTCAGACGGTAACCTGTTCCTTCCCCTTAATTCATATTTTAACATTGCAGGGTGCAGGGGCATGCATCTGTGCATTGCTGCATTGATACGAAATATCAATTCGCCGAAATGGGATTTGCGTCAAGTTGGGTGAAGTTCCCCCTACCACCATGCACCAACCCCTGACCCCATCTCTCTCTACTGTTCTATGGCTGTATAAAAATCACTGAAAATGGCTGCTGGGCTGTGTACAAAATAATTAAATAATTGCTGTAACAAAATACGTAGCCACACATGAAGCTCTCAAACTGATTTATAACTTATGATTATAAATTATGGGGGTACCGGAACTCCTCAACAAGATTATGGGAACGAATTTGGAACTCTCCAACATCAATATATCGCCAATACGAATCGTAGAGCCCGTGCCGCCACCGCCGTCTGTGGCTACCAAGATTGGCGACCATTTGCGAAACTTTATCAGCAACATCGATTACGATGTGATTAAACGATTAATCGTACTGACTGGCGGTTTAATCGGGATGTACATATCAGTTAAATTAGCCGTCGATCTTCTGGGCGTGATGAAAGGAGTTGACCCGGATGCCGAGAAGCAAAGCAAATTATTAATGAAAAAACTTGGCATCCAGGACTTGGATTTAAATCCTTACGAGCATAAAATACTCGCATCGTGTCTCGTATCGAGCGACGAACTCAGGGACACTGAGGATGATATCGGAGGTTTAAACGCGATCAAAGATAAACTCCTGGAGGAGACGGTGGGATTGTTTAATGTCAATCTCCCGCGCTCTCGGTTGATCCAATCCGTTCGCGGGATCTTGTTGCACGGACCGCCGGGCTGCGGGAAGACGCTTCTCGCTCGCGTACTCGCTAAACATCGCGGAGTTAACTTCATCTGCGTCGAACCCTCGGCGCTGCTGAGCAAATGGTACGGAGAGACGTCGCAATTGGTGCACGCTACATTCACGCTTGCGAGTAAACTCGAACCTTCGATAATATTTATCGACGAAATCGATGGTTTACTCAGAGAGCGCGGGAGTTTCGATCACGAAGCGTCGCAGTTGTTAAAAACTCAGTTTATGAGTCGAATGGACGGGATGCAATCGGGTTCGGGTTGCCGGTGCGTCGTAATCGGAGCGACGAATCGCGCCTCCTCGCTGGACGACGCGATCCTCCGTCGTCTCCCGTTGCGACTCCACGTCCCGTTGCCGGATCGCACCGATAGAGGCGCCATCCTGCGGGTGCTGCTGCGACACGAGCGTCTCGACGCGTCGGTTGAACTCGACGACATCGCGACGATAACGGACGGCTGCTCCGGCTCGGATCTCCGCCAGATCTGCGGCGACGCCGCCAAGAGAACTCTTCGGGATTACTTCACCGACGTTTCCCTCGATGTTGGGGAATCCACCGATATTCAACTGAGGCCGATATCTTGCGAGGATTTACTAGTCGCCACTAACACTTTCTATGATGGTCGGATCGATATGTTTAAGAAGAAACACCGGGACGCGGTTAATGATAATATTCCTTACGACTAAAATTTTGTATACATATTTATTAACTATTTGTAACAATAATGGTGCATATGAAACCCAGATTAATTATTGTAGATTTACACCAATAAAAAAAGTTTTAAAGTTTTCCAGAACTATAATCCCCACACAGTCCCGTATGGACGTAATAATACATGAATTAAACAGTATTTTCCTGACTTATAAATTTCAATTATTATTAATTATTAATTTTTAAAATGCATTTAATTTGTATAGACTTTCCTTAGCAAAGACTTCCAACCCGAAGGTCACCAATTCGATCCCACCTGGACGTCACTACCGACTTTGCAAAGCTGTGCCTAACGAAAGTTCGAATAATATGAAACCACTCATTGACACAAAATACCAATAACAAATTATAAAAATGCCACCCGATCACATTTCTCTATGGGTGTACAATTAATTAATTTAAAGTATTAATTTTAATATTTTAGATACAGTAACGATTCAATAGATGCACCATTTATCATGAATAAGATTTGGTCGAGCCTTAGAATGAGTCTTAACTAGAAGGGATTTAAAGAAAATGTTACAGGAAAATCCCACAAAAACTGTTTAGCCAATGACTTCAATATAATTATCAGATAGGAGTTATTGTTACTTGAGGATTTGCGTCACCCCCCTTCGGGATTTTGTTAAGACTTATATAGAAAATTAAGTGAAGACTTTTAAGGGAATATCATCCAAAAAAATTGTGGGGGGGGGGGGGGTGGCTGGGTGTACCCGCAATAAAACAATACAGTGTTGTTTATAGGGCAAGTGTAAAGGTGTAAGGCAAGTAACCAATGGTGTGTGCGGGGTGGCTGGCATCAGCAGGCATCCCACCTACATTGCGTCGAAGTACGACGGTGCAAGGACCAGATTTATATAGTGAAGTTTCACGCCAAGTTGCCATGGTGCGACATTCGAATAACAATATGGAGTAGTAATGAATTAATTAATTGAGTTCCATGCCAATAACATATATATAAGCCATTCAACGTAAGATTATTGCGTTAACTTTTCATTAATCTATTAAACGATTAAAGTAAATGTATTCGAATATTTAACTAGTATAGTAATAGTAGTAGTAGCGAGATACTGTATGTTACAACTTTCTATAACTATTTCAAAATATCTCCGTAGGCCTACACTATTTAAATCATTGTGTGAAAAGTAGCACTTTATTCAGCATTGTGACACGAGTCTAGTGTGTAGGGCCTATTTATGTACCGAGTGTAGTGTGTAGGGCCTATTTATGTACCGAGTGTAGTGTGTAGGGCCTATTTATGTACCGAGTGTAGTGAGTAGGGCCTATTTATGTCCCGAGTGTAGTGTGTAGGGCCTATTTATGTACCGAGTGTAGTGTGTATGGCCTATTTATGTACCGAATGTAGTGAGTAGGGCCTATTTATGTACCGAGTGTAGTGTGTAGGGCCTATTTACGTACTGAGTGTAATGAGTAGGGCCTATTTATGTATACCGAGTGTAGTGTGTATGGCCTATTTATGTACCGAATGTAGTGTGTAGGGCCTATTTATGTACCGAGTGTAGTGAGTAGGGCCTATTTATGTACCGAGTGTAGTGAGTAGGGCCTATTTATGTCCCGAGTGTAGTGTGTAGGGCCTATTTATGTCCCGAGTGTAGTGTGTAGGGCCTATTTATGTACCGAGTGTAGTGAGTAGGGCCTATTTATGTACCGAATGTAGTGTGTAGGGCCTATTTATGTACCGAGTGTAGTGAGTAGGGCCTATTTATGTCCCGAGTGTAGTGTGTAGGGCCTATTTATGTACCGAGTGTAGTGAGTAGGGCCTATTTATGTACCGAATGTAGTGTGTAGGGCCTATTTATGTACCGAGTGTAGTGAGTAGGGCCTATTTATGTACCGAGTGTAGTGAGTAGGGCCTATTTATGTACCGAATGTAGTGTGTATGGCCTATTTATGTACCGAGTGTAGTGAGTAGGGCCTATTTATGTCCCGAGTGTAGTGTGTATGGCCTATTTATGTACCGAATGTAGTGTGTAGGGCCTATTTATGTACCGAGTGTAGTGAGTAGGGCCTATTTATGTACCGAGTGTAGTGTGTAGGGCCTATTTATGTACCGAGTGTAGTGAGTAGGGCCTATTTATGTACCGAGTGTAGTGTGTATGGCCTATTTATGTACCGAGTGTAGTGAGTAGGGCCTATTTATGTCCCGAGTGTAGTGTGTATGGCCTATTTATGTACCGAATGTAGTGTGTAGGGCCTATTTATGTACCGAGTGTAGTGTGTATGGCCTATTTATGTACCGAGTGTAGTGAGTAGGGCCTATTTATGTCCCGAGTGTAGTGTGTAGGGCCTATTTATGTACCGAGTGTAGTGAGTAGGGCCTATTTATGTACCGAGTGTAGTGAGTAGGGCCTATTTATGTCCCGAGTGTAGTGTGTATGGCCTATTTATGTACCGAATGTAGTGTGTAGGGCCTATTTATGTACCGAATGTAGTGTGTAGGGCCTATTTACGTACCGAGTGTAATGAGTAGGGCCTATTTATGTACCGAGTGTAGTGTGTATGGCCTATTTATGTACCGAATGTAGTGTGTAGGGCCTATTTATGTACCGAGTGTAGTGAGTAGGGCCTATTTATGTCCCGAGTGTAGTGTGTATGGCCTATTTATGTACCGAATGTAGTGTGTAGGGCCTATTTATGTACCGAATGTAGTGTGTAGGGCCTATTTACGTACCGAGTGTAATGAGTAGGGCCTATTTATGTACCGAGTGTAGTGTGTAGGGCCTATTTATGTACCGAGTGTAGTGAGTAGGGCCTATTTATGTACCGAGTGTAGTGTGTAGGGCCTATTTATGTACCGAGTGTAGTGTGTATGGCCTATTTATGTACCGAATGTAGTGTGTAGGGCCTATTTATGTACCGAGTGTAGTGTGTATGGCCTATTTATGTACCGAATGTAGTGTGTAGGGCCTATTTATGTACCGAGTGTAGTGTGTATGGCCTATTTATGTACCGAATGTAGTGTGTAGGGCCTATTTACGTACCGAGTGTAATGAGTAGGGCCTATTTATGTACCGAGTGTAGTGAGTAGGGCCTATTTATGTACCGAGTGTAGTGTGTAGGGCCTATTTATGTACCGAGTGTAGTGTGTAGGGCCTATTTATGTACCGAGTGTAGTGTGTATGGCCTATTTATGTACCGAATGTAGTGTGTAGGGCCTATTTATGTACCGAATGTAGTGTGTAGGGCCTATTTACGTACCGAGTGTAATGAGTAGGGCCTATTTATGTACCGAATGTAGTGTGTATGGCCTATTTATGTACCGAATGTAGTGTGTAGGGCCTATTTATGTACCGAGTGTAGTGTGTATGGCCTATTTATGTACCGAGTGTAGTGAGTAGGGCCTATTTATGTCCCGAGTGTAGTGTGTATGGCCTATTTATGTACCGAATGTAGTGTGTAGGGCCTATTTATGTACCGAGTGTAGTGTGTATGGCCTATTTATGTACCGAATGTAGTGTGTAGGGCCTATTTATGTACCGAGTGTAGTGTGTATGGCCTATTTATGTACCGAATGTAGTGTGTAGGGCCTATTTACGTACCGAGTGTAATGAGTAGGGCCTATTTATGTACCGAGTGTAGTGTGTAGGGCCTATTTATGTACCGAGTGTAGTGTGTATGGCCTATTTATGTACCGAATGTAGTGTGTAGGGCCTATTTATGTACCGAGTGTAGTGTGTATGGCCTATTTATGTACCGAATGTAGTGTGTAGGGCCTATTTATGTACCGAGTGTAGTGTGTATGGCCTATTTATGTACCGAATGTAGTGTGTAGGGCCTATTTATGTACCGAATGTAGTGTGTAGGGCCTATTTACGTACCGAGTGTAATGAGTAGGGCCTATTTATGTACCGAGTGTAGTGAGTAGGGTCTATTTATGTCCCGAGTGTAGTGTGTAGGGTCTATTTATGTACCGAGTGTAGTGAGTAGGGCCTATTTATGTACCGAGTGTAGTGTGTAGGGCCTATTTATGTACCGAGTGTAGTGTGTAGGGCCTATTTATGTACCGAGTGTAGTGAGTAGGGCCTATTTATGTACCGAGTGTAGTGTGTAGGGCCTATTTATGTACCGAGTGTAGTGTGTAGGGCCTATTTATGTACCGAGTGTAGTGTGTATGGCCTATTTATGTACCGAATGTAGTGTGTAGGGCCTATTTATGTACCGAATGTAGTGTGTAGGGCCTATTTACGTACCGAGTGTAATGAGTAGGGCCTATTTATGTACCGAGTGTAATGAGTAGGGCCTATTTATGTACCGAGTGTAGTGAGTAGGGCCTATTTATGTACCGAGTGTAGTGTGTAGGGCCTATTTATGTACCGAGTGTAGTGTGTAGGGCCTATTTATGTACCGAGTGTAGTGTGTAGGGCCTATTTACGTACCGAGTGTAGTGTGTAGGGTCTATTTATGTACCGAGTGTAGTGTGTAGGGCCTATTTATGTACCGAGTGTAGTGTGTAGGGCCTATTTATGTACCGAGTGTAGTGTGTAGGGCCTATTTACGTACCGAGTGTAATGAGTAGGGCCTATTTATGTACCGAGTGTAGTGTGTAGGGCCTATTTATGTACCGAGTGTAGTGTGTAGGGCCTATTTATGTACCGAGTGTAGTGTGTAGGGCCTATTTACGTACCGAGTGTAATGAGTAGGGCCTATTTATGTACCGAGTGTAGTGTGTAGGGTCTATTTATGTACCGAGTGTAGTGTGTAGGGCCTAATTATGTACCGAGTGTAGTGTGTAGGGCCTATTTATGTACCGAGTGTAGTGAGTAGGGCCTATTTATGTACCGAGTGTAGTGTGTAGGGTCTATTTATGTACCGAGTGTAGTGTGTAGGGCCTATTTATGTACCGAGTGTAGTGAGTAGGGCCTATTTATGTACCGAGTGTAGTGTGTAGGGCCTATTTATGTACCGAGTGTAGTGAGTAGGGCCTATTTATGTACCGAGTGTAGTGTGTAGGGTCTATTTATGTACCGAGTGTAGTGTGTAGGGCCTATTTATGTACCGAGTGAGTGTAGTGTGTAGGGTCTATTTATGTACCGAGCTCTACAGGAGGCTACATATGGAGGTAAATGAGCCGAATTAGATGGAAATAAGATATTGTTAATTTGTTAAACGGGCAAGAATCGTACTACTATATTTGTAAATCGATTCCTTCCCTAAATAATACGAGGTTTATTATTTATTAAGTACTAATTAAACACGATTTACGAATATAATATTTGTTCTCTATGGTGTACTACTACTACTAGGTCGAGCGAACTTGGACAGTGGAAATGAGATCCTTCCAGGCTTCCCGATTCTCCATAGTTGTCGCAATTTCGTTTCTCCCAAGTTTAGTATCCCTTTCAAGTTGATCTATATATGTTATGGCCGGTCGTCCACGACTACGCTTTCCATGAGTTGGTTGCCAGAAAAGTAGATCTGGTTGACCTCGTCTTCACTTCACCAGCAGTGCCCACTGAATCTTAATCTGCGTTCACGGAGGGGGTTGATACAGGTGGTATTGTACCATAAAGCTCGGCGTTTGTCATGTGTTGTCTCCAGCTGATGTTTCGGGCTGCCCTTAGTAGTCTTGTGTAGCAACCATCAATTCGTTGATCAAGTGATTTAGTCAGTGTCCAGGTCTCACCCCCGTATAAAAATACACGTTCCACTGTGGTTCGAAAGAACTTAGTCTTCAGGTGCCTGGAGAGATCTGATTTCCAGATGGTATCCTTTTTTGATCGAGCTACCCAAGCCTTTGCTTTCCTAACTTCTATGTCCCGTTTGCTACTCCCTATCCATGATCCAAGGTACTGGAAGTCGTCGACCTTCCTTAGTTGATTATTATCAATGGTTGTCAAGTTTCCATCAACATTAAAGGTCATGAATTCGGTTTTGGTAGCATTTATATGAAATACAACCTCCTTAGCAGCCCTCTCCACTTTATTTAGTGGATCTGCTAGAGTATTAGAGAGCAGGGCGATGTCATCCGCAAAGTCGGTGTCTGTGACTGTAGTTGCCGGATATCTACTACTTCTGCGTTCTTGAAGTGTGAATCCAAAATCGTCACCCTTTGTGACCGTCCTCATTGCGTAATCCAGCACAATTACAAATTGTAATGGTGCTAATGTGTCACCTTGCAGTACGCCAGCCAGGATTGAGGAAAACTCAGTTTCACCATCTCGTGAGAGTACCTGCGATTCTGTGTCACAATAGAACAATCCAATGCCAGCAACAATTACTTCTGGTATTCCATAAGCTCTTAGGATTTCAAGCATTTTACCTCTATGGATGGAGTCGAATGCATGCCTTCTTGATGTCCACAAAAGTCATGACTGCGGGGAGATTCTTTGACTTAATTCTTTCAATCAGTCTCCGTAATGCAAGTATCTGAGCTATTGTTGATCTACTTGGTCGAAATCCATTTTGGCTCTTACGCAGTAGTTTCTCTATGTGAGGCCTAATCCTATATAGAATTATTTCATTGTATACTTTGGCAGCTACCACAAAGCAGACAGATCCCACGATAGTTTTTCGGTATGCCGAGGTCTCCTTTCCTGGGGAGAGGCTTTAGTTGACCTTTAGTCCAAATTGGTGGTGGATTTTCCCCTTTTAACATCCGGTTGCAAACATTCAATAATGGTCTGTTTAGCACTCCGGTTTTCCATACCTCCGCTGGGGTTTCATCTAATCCACTCGCTTTATTATTGGAAATGCTTTTAATGCTTCTTTGGAGTTCGGCAGGTGTGAAGTCCCCTGTTTCTATATAGGTAGTGTCTTGTCATATATTTTCCTTGTAGGGCTGACCTCGATGTTTGGTGGCTGCCCAAGCATGTTGCTGAAGTGATTTTTACACTTCCCAACACGTTCTTCAGGACTCTCGGCTTTGAGGCGCCCCTTTGCACAACTTTTCCGACCAGATACCTCATTTACAGTTTGCCAGGTAAGTCTTGATTGTTGCTGTATGTGAGCAGTTGTAATTGCTTCAATTTTATCCTGTATGTACTTTTCCTGGCTGATGTTGTAGGCCAATTTAAGATCGTCCTTAGCTTTCTCAACCTTGTTAATGTTTTCGGTTGTTGGTTGTTCGGTTTTAACTTTGTAGGCTATCTTAAGATCTTCTCTCTTACAAGTAACCTCAGAGTTTTGCCATGGCACATACTGTTTCGTTTGGGTTTCTGGGGGATATGCCTCATAGCTGATTCCTTGTGGGCTGTTATTATATTCTGTTATATTGAATCGGTGGATTGGTCTTCATCCATTGACTGAAGTGCTTCAAAGCGGTTTTGAACTTCAACTGTGTAAGCATTATTAAGCATTAAGCATTTTAGAACAAAATCGCCTCCGCTTTGCAGGACATTGCTTTCGCCGTGAGGACCAGCCAGTGCATAATCTTATACTTTGGCAGCCTCATGGAGTGAATAAGCATGGTGGACAGCCCATGACTTTCTTGAGACGCATCTTAAAGGACACTGGCCTTAAATATGCGGATGATCTAGCAAATGTCATGGGTGAATAGGCGGGTTCAGTATATTGAAACATCTTGATGTTCCAATTTAAAATCTGACCACTTATAATATTTAATAGCTATTAATTTTAAGGTACAATGTAAACGCATTTAATACGTTTACAATTATTTAGTATGGTCACAGAGAAGCGCTTCTAAACAGAATGTGTCATGGGTAACATAAGTTCATCCAGCAGACAACCAAAGACACACCCCGCTAGGACAGAAAGGGTCGAAGATAAAAAGGTCCTTCATCAATTTGAAGCAACTGATGAAGTTTACAGCATTTTAGATGTTAAGGGGCGAGGAATATTAGTTGACTTAATGCGCAAGGCAATACTTACTCGAAAAGGATTCCAAATAGATTATTCTGAAATTGATGACTTTATTCAGAATGAAATCGTTAAATATCTTTACAATGATGGAGAAGGTAAATTCATCGAAAAGTCTATCTTGGTGAAAATGCGCCGAAAGGAGCGTGGAGATAACGGTCTGTCTCATGATAAAGAAAAGGAGGGAGAATCCTCGACAGCCGACGAGGCACCCCCTGGTTGCGCGCTGAAGGATGAATTCAGGGAGGTTTGTTGGAAAGTCTCGTGTCGTGGGGCCGTTGGTGAAACACCTTTACATTTGTGTCTTCTCAACTCGACCTACATATATCGGGAGATAGCTAAACGATTGTTACACTACTTCCCGAAGCTCTGTCTAGATATTTACCAAAGCGACGAGTTCTATGGAGAAACTGCTCTACATTTTGCCATCGTTAACGGTGATCCTGCTATGGTGAAGCTTTTGTTGGATAAAGGTAGCGATGCTAATGAACGCTGTACAGGTCGTTTTTTCGCACCGGACGATTTGAAAACCAATAGAAAGGACAGTTGGGATCACGAGTGGACTGATTTCGATAAAGTCCAATCAAACTACAGGGGTCTGACACACTGGGGGGAGTTTCCATTATCATTTGCTGCTTGTCTCGGCCAAGAAGAATGCGTTAGGTGGCTGCTAAACTGTAAGAAGCCCGCCAGCCCAAACATGCAAGATGCTAATGGTAATACGACGATGCACATGTTGGTCGTACATGATGGGATAAAGATGTTCGATGTTCTATACCACGAGTTTAAAGCCGATATCAAAATCAAGAATATAGCCGGATTCACGCCTTTGACTCTAGCCGCCCATTTGGGACGCAAAGACATGTTTCAGCACATTCTAGAACTACAAAGTGAAACGCTATGGGAGTATGTGGACGTCCGTGCTGCTGCCTATCCTCTCACTGAGGTCGATAGTCTGACACCGGAGGGGGAAGTTAAAATCGACCGGACCGAATCAGCTCTGCGCATTGTGCTGGAGAGCAAGGAAAGCGTCCATTTGGATATGTTGGATGGAATGTTGATGCATCTATTGCAGGTGAAGTGGGATATATACGTGAGAGGAAACTTTCTATTTCGTGTATTCCTATTTTTGTTAATGGGAATCAGTTTTGCCACATGTTTTTTTCTTCGACCAGATCATCCTAAACCAGGGGACAAATACGACGCCTGCTACATCTACAATGCAACAGAAGGGACTTTAAATATCATACGACTTATATTAGAGGTTATGACTGTGACCATAGTGTTATTAGCAACATTGGTACAAATTCGTCAGCTTGTCAAACTTGGTATATATATGTTCATATGGCAGGTTCGAGAACTTACTAATAGATTTATTCTTTTCATTTTCTGTGTTCTCATTACGTCTGCTGTTCCCATGCGTCTGGCCTGTGAACCTGTTGGGGAAACCATAGTTATTAATCTGGCAGCTCTCTGTTTCGCACCTAGCATACTATTTTACTGTCGAGGTAACAGACATCTCGGTCCAATCGTCTATATGATTGGTAAAATGATTCGAGTTGATATCGCCAGGTTCCTTCTCATCTACGTGATATTCCTAATGGCTTTCTCACAGGTAATGTTCATACTCCATTCTGGCGATCCGGTATTAAACCTGCCAGATTCACCTTTCCAACAATGGTACGACGCTATCTTACAGATGTATATAATGTCTTTAGGAGAATTCGAGGATATTTACCAATCATTACAAGGGACTATTAATGAATATGTTGGTAAAATGGCCTTTGTATTTTACATGTTATTTGTTACTGTGCTCCTCATAAACATGTTAATTGCGATGATGGGAAATACTTATATAACCGTTAATGAAACGCGTAAGGAATGGCAGCGGCAATGGGGTAAAATGGTGCTAATAATGGAACAAGAGCTCGGTGATAAAAATAGAAAGATTCATCTAATGGATTACGCGAGACCGATGGTAACTGTTCCGGGTACCTATGGGTTGGTGCTGCGGAACTCAACTATAACCAAGCTGGACGTCAGTCAAACCGCGCACCACAAGGCCATCATATTCTTTGGGGAGGACGAAGCGAGACAGAGAAACAAACTACGGAGAAAGTCAAGCAGTGGGTTGATGAAAAAACTGGGAATTTAAAGGGTATTTTAATTATTATTTTACTTGGGATTATTAGTACAGATCGCATAAGTTCTACATTTACAATCACTCACTGCTGATAATGAGTATCGACTTTCTGTTCTACACGCTGTGGAGTTCGTCTGAACAGAGAACCGAATTCATCATGACAACTCGTACATTCATTCCTACTCTCAATAACCATTTAGTAACAGCCTCAACCCAGATCCCAGTGCTCCTTTCATCGGAGTTAAAACAATGCAGAACCTTTTGAAGTTAAAAAATGATGCAAACAACCTGAAAAGATTATAATAAAATGGCGATGGAAGTTTAAACAAAATGACCAATCACAATGCATGCACAAGATAAGTACTTATAGTTATTATTATAGATATAATTTGTATCCTAAATGTATATTTAATCATAATAAAGCAGTGAGCTAATTATTATGTGCGGATTATCTGTACCAGTAATAAAAACTCTTCTAATCTCCAATTAATATTACAAATTATTAACATAAAACAGGAAAATACTTTAAGATAAGAAACATTATCCGATTTAATAATAAGCGAAATTAAGCGATAAATATATTTATCCCGAAGTGTTAGCTGACCGTGGGATCTATTTAGCTTGAATTTATAACTATAATATGGCACATTATTTAATATTTTACGATTGTAATTTACCAAATATATAACCTTATACACTTCACAAACCGTTGTTAAAGAATACTTTAACCGGAATAAACTACTGATACACAAAGTCAACGTCCACGCTATCATTTATCCGTGTTAAAGGGCGGAACACATAAGGAACATTATGTAACAATAAATGAAAAAATAACAGTAATATAATATTTCGGGTGGTGGGTAATAAGTTAATCCTAAGTTAATATCAAGTACTAATAAGTTGTGTTACGTAGGTGCTGAGTGAAGTTGGAGAAAGACACAGTAATAGGTGCCAAATCATTTTTGATCTAGGTGTTTTTATAGTGGGGTGGTGGACGGGGCTGCATAGCATAGTAGTTAGGGTCTAGGTAGGGTAGGGGTCAGAGCGTTGTGATATGCACTGCATTGGGAATGGAGTGGGAAAAAAAATGGGATGTTAGTGACGCAAATTTCCAGCACATATCCATATTGTGCGAAACACTCCATTGCAGAAAACTTTCAGAAACTCAAGAAATTGCAACGCAACTGCAGAAACACCAAAATAAGTAGAATCTTACCGCAACCGAAATAAAACACCGCAAGACAAAAATACACCGGGAACAGTCGAGTCGTATTATTTAATTTATAGTAGAATGCAATATGCTAACAAAGAAAATTTATTTCCGTATGTGCCATTTACAAAAGCTGCAGAGAAAAAACCTACGTACTAGCGAGGTATTTAGTAGGCCTAAAAATAACAAATTTGACAGAATTCATGAAAAATAGCAAAAAAACACTGCATATCAGGTAGTATTATAGAGCATTTAAGTTGCCAATACTTTCACAATATCATCTCTCTAATCATAATCAATTCCAATTAATAATTAACAATTATTATTCACCTTTAAAGATTACAATATCAGTTATCTGTGAAAATAATGATAATTGAAGATCTCCTAAGTAGGCTAAAATCACCAAAGGCTAGCTTAGCAGTAAAGGCTCGGGTACATGATTATAAATTACTGAATTAATAGAAATACACTAACTAGACATTGATTGATAAATATGAACCACTAAGTACGCACTTGGTATTTAATATAAGCAGTTAATAAACCCAAAACAAACAATTAATGGTTTCACTTTCCTTTAGCTACCGGTGTAATTATCCTTTAAGCAACATGCTCGTATTCTCCTATGCTTCTGATGAGGCAACAAGCTAGAACAACACCAAAGATCTGTGAAAAAAATAACATAACAATTACAGTATCACAGGTCCAACCATAGCGCATAGAGAGGGAGGGGAAAAAAGAGACGACTAATACTATTATTATATTACTCAACAACAGTATTGAAATTAACCCCAAAAATTGTATCACGATATGACGTCATTAGGTTCATGAGTATTAAATGGGGTTTTAGATTCTCTCCTTGTGATATCAGATGTCCGCAAGTATTTTTCTATAACTTAGTTTAAAATACAGTTAGTTATTACCGAATAAAAAAAATAAAATAGTTTCGCCAAGCAAGTGTTAATTCGTTGCGGCCGACACCACAGAACAATGGCCGATTATTTTGTTTAATATGAAATGTATTCATTCATTTGGTGATTTTCATAATTTTAAGATTTTATTTTAATTTTATTAAAAAAGAAAAAAACAAATCGCTATTCGTGATGTAAGTCCTCATTCAGCGCCCATCAAAGGGAAACAGATGGTGTACTGGTCTGACGGGGGAAGTCCTCATTCAGCGCCCATCAAAAGGGAAACATATGGTGTACTGGTCTGACGGGGGAAGTCCTCATTCAGCGCCCATCAAAAGGGAAACATATGGTGTACTGGTCTGACGGGGGAAGTCCTCATTCAGCGCCCATCAAAAGGGAAACAGATGGTGTACTGGTCTGACGGGGGAAGTTCTAAGTGAAATACTCATATAATATACAATCATGTACAACCAACATGTGTTCGACGCTTACTAGCTACCCGCATGTAGACGATATGTGTTCGTTTCAGCTCATACAATACCGTGAATTAACTCATAAATATTATCGGTATTACATTTAATATCTGACGGATAAATATGATTCAACAAGCGGATGCAACGTGAACGAACATGGAACCTAGTTAAATTAATATGGTAACAAACAATTTAAAATGAAAACCCCGGCAGAAAATAACCATGTAGGCCCGTGTCTAAAGGGGCGCAATCATGAATGAAGTACGAGAAAATGGTAGGTTACAATGACATCGTATTCTAATCATAACCAAAACAATAAGTAACAGTATTACGTTACAGTTATAAATAATACAGTTATAAACAGCTGATATTTGCGTAGATTTTCCCACAGTGGCACCCGTGGGGGAGGGGAGATTAGGGAGGGGGGTAAATTTTGACTGTGGAAAGAGCCCCCGCCCCTACGGAGGTATATAAAATGAAATCATTAGACTACATGGGTGGGCTGGGAATAAAAATTACATTATCAAACTTTATGGAATGGTCTAATATTTATACGACGTAGTCGTATAAATATTAATATAGGACGTATTTTAGTGTTTTTAAGTTTTCCAATTTGTACCTAAACTGAAATCCAAAAACAATAATCTGATCACCACAAAAAATATCCCTGTCAGCTATTTAATCTCCATATTCCATCTTCCAGTTTTGTTAAAGATATCAATTATTTGGATTTTATCAAGGACGTAATTAAATATCTAAAAGATGATGAATAGTGTAATATTGATTAACTGTGTATTGCAGAGTGTATGCTGTTGTATCATGTTGCAGAGTGTATGCTGTTGTATCATGTTGCAGAGTGTATGCTGTTGTATCATGTTGCAGAGTGTATGCTGTTGTATCATGTTGCAGAATGTATGCTGTTGTATCATGTTGCAGAATGTATGATGTTGTATCATGTTGCAGAGTGTATGCTGTTGTATCATGTTGCAGAATGTAAGCTGTTGTATCATGTTGCAGAATGTATGATGTTGTATCATGTTGCAGAGTGTATGCTGTTGTATCAGGTTGCAGATTGTATGATGCTGTATCATATTGCAGAATGTATGCTGTTGTATCATGTTGCAGAGTGAAGCTGTTGTATCATGTTGCAGAATGTATGCTGTTGTATCATGTTGCAGAGTGTATGCTGTTGTATCATGTTGCAGAGTGTATGCTGTTGTATCATGTTGCAGAATGTATGCTGTTGTATCATGTTGCAGAGTGTATGCTGCTGTATCATGTTGCAGAGTGTAAGCTGTTGTATCATGTTGCAGAATGTATGCTGTTGTATCATGTTGCAGAGTGTATGATGTTGTATGATGTTGCAGAGTGTATGATGTTGTATCATGTTGCAGAGTGTATGCTGTTGTATCATGTTGCAGAGTGTAAGCTGTTGTATCATGTTGCTGAGTGTATGATGTTGTATCATGTTGCAGAGTGTATGCTGTTGTATCATGTTGCAGAGTGTATGCTGTTGTATCATGTTGCAGATTGTATGAAGTTGTATCATGTTGCAGAATGTATGATGTTGTTGTATCATGTTGCAGAGTGTATGCTGTTGTATCATGTTGCAGAGTGTATGCTGTTGTATCATGTTGCAGAATGTATGCTGTTGTATCATGTTGCAGAGTGTATGATGTTGTATCATGTTGCAGAGTGTATGATGTTGTATCATGTTGCAGAGTGTATGCTGTTGTATCATGTTGCAGAGTGTATGCTGTTGTATCATGTTGCAGAGTGTATGCTGTTGTATCATGTTGCAGAGTGTATGCTGTTGTATCATGTTGCAGAGTGTATGATGTTGTATCATGTTGCAGAGTGTATGATGTTGTATCATGTTGCAGAGTGTATGCTGTTGTATCATGTTTCGTACTTTGTTCCAATGGGATGCAATTTATTAGATAAGTTGTCGTGACACAACTACCAGAAATAACTAACGATCATTTACTTATCATTGCGGTAAGTGGTATACCTATTTATTACACAGAAAACAATTAGCATTTGTTTCACGCCTGTCCCGATACTCTTAGATTTACTTAGCAATAGAGGTAAATACATAGAAACATGTTCTCCGCCGCTTCTCTTGGGTAATTACTGATCCATGAGGAATACCAACTAGCCGCAGTTTAGATTTAGTTTAGTTTAGCAAGTCGTATTTAACTATTTATTTTAATTTTACTTTCCCCTGAAAAAGTAAATCCTATGAATTCATATCTAAGTCATTTTTCCCGCGGAGAAAAAGGTTGAAAACTTTAAATAATGAAATTTCACCTAACGAATTGAATAGAATAGGAATTATAATAATAAGTAATTCGTATTTCCATCTAGCGGCAGATGACATCATTTTGATAACGAAATACATTTTATGATGATTTTATTTTATCATCAGCAACGAAAGGCAAGCGGATAAAAAATAAATGAATATTAATGACTTCTTTTAATTAATTAATATTAGTCAAAGTGTGACAAAAAAATAAAATAATACTTAATATTTATTCAATTAGAAAGAACATAAAAAATATAAATAATGGCGAATTGTAATTGTTACACGTATTTCACTAAAATGGCTGTATCTCGCATGCAACTACCACCAATAACTAACAGTAACAGATGATATAGCGAAGTGTGATGATGATGATAAGCTAACCTCGTTAATGACGGCAGTACGGATGATAAACAATTAAGTATGAGTTCACATAGAAACAACAGCTAAGGTAGTTAGAAGATACATACAAGATACACCGTGTAGTAGCCGGAGTGAAGGAATGAACTAAGCCACCTCATTACCGATATGGCGGATAATACAACAGGCCAGGATAACCCCCAGAATCTGCGTATATATATAACAAAAAATATTCAAACAAATATTCGTTAGTCTAATTAATATTGATTTAACAAAAGATGTATAAAAAGTATGAAATCGTTACTAAAAATAATAAAAAATATTGCAAAAATTCCAGAAAAAAACATAGGTTGTACAAAATAATAAAAAATAATGGCATAATAGCTGAAAATTTCTTAGCAAGAGGAATGACTCGTATAAGATAAATTAATAATAAGATTTATTCGAAACTTGAAACATTACTTAACTCAGTAGGTTGTCTGTCATGTATGTCAAAACTTTATTATAAGAAAAGGAAGAGAAGACATTGACAAATACGATCAGCATACGACACCCTATAGCAAACAGTAGGAACTGGTATTCATGTAGAATTCTCGACAAAGTAAAGTGAATCTCGAATAGTGGGTTGGTAACGAACACTAATCTACTCCAACAAACGGACATATATACATTGCTCTAATAATATCAGCCTTCGCATAAGTAATATTTCAATTTTCGAATAAAAATACTTATTTGACGGCGTAGCAAAGCACTTTATATTAACAGTAATCGCAATGTTTATTAACGGGTGGGTTGATTGCTTCAATAATAAATTGAGTTTTTGAATATTAAACTGAGTTGATTAAATGCGGTTCCCTAAATAGAAACGGATTAGAATTTGTTATAAATCCAAGTCAACGTCGAGATTTCTACCGGGAACTTTGGTTCACATCATAACATCTGGTGATTCGGGGGCACCATAGGTCACCTCAGGCTCAGAGATAATTTCTCGGATAAGACAAATGGATAGGATCATAGTGAGAACCTGCGTATACGAAATATTCCAAAACAAATAATCATTGAAATATAAATCCGCAAATTCTAACAAATGGCCTAGTATATTTTCATGACCACAAACTTGCCGAAAATTAGCATCAATTATTATTTGTAGCTAGTTGGGCCGACATTAGTAATAGTTGAGTCAATTAATGCAACATCATGGAGTGCTCTAACGCCGTAGATTACGAAAATAATAAACGACATTAAAACATTTTAACTGAGAATGAACGAAGTGATGGTGTCCCATGCCGTCTGCAAAGAGGACCTCTGATGTACGTACGTGTGCACCCAATTGACTGGGTCATGAGTTATAAACCCAGTTTAAAGAGACATGTGATGTATACCATGTTTACCGAGTCATGTGATGTATACCATGTTTACTGAGTGAGACATGAGATGGTACAAGTTAACTGGGTCATGTGATGTGTAACAGTTTAGTGGGTCATGTGATGTGTACACAGGTTACTCGCTCGTCATGAATACCCATTGACTGGGACAAGTGATGTATACCAAGTTTACTGGGTCATGTGATGTATACTATGTTTACCGAGTCATGTGATGTATACCATGTTTACTGAGTGAAGATGGTACAAGTTAACTGGGTCATGTGATGTGTACTACACAGTTTAGTGAGTCACGTGTTGTGTACATAGTTTACTGGCTCGTGATGAATACCCATTGACTGGGACAAGTGATATATGCCATGTTTACTGGGTCATGTGATGTATACCAAGTTTACTGGGTCATGTGATGTATACCAAGTTTACTGGGTCACGTGATGTGCACACAGTTAACCGGGTCACGTTAAGTGTACACAGTTTACTGGGTCACGTTAAGTGCACACAGTTTACTCGGTCATGTGATGTGCACAAAGTTTACTGGGTCATGTGATGTGTACCCAGTTTACTGGGTCACGTTAAGGGTACACAGTTTACTAGGTTACGTGATGTGTACACAGTTTACTGGGTCACGTTAGGTGTACACAATTTACTGGGTCACGTTAAGTGTACACAGTTTACTGGGTCATGTGATGTGTACACAATTTACTGGGTCACGTTAAGTGTACACAATTCGCTGGGTCACGTTAAGCGTACACAGTTTACTGGGTCATGTGATGTGTACACAGTTTACTGGGTCACATGATGTGTACCACGTGATGTGTACACAGATTACTGAGTCATCTCATGTGTACCCAGGTTACTGGGTCACGTTAAGTGTACACAGTTTACTGGGTCATGTGATGTGTACCCAGTTTACTGGGTCACGTTAAGTGTACACAATTTACTGGGTCACGTTAAGTGTACACAGTTTACTGGGTCACGTTAAGTGCACACAGTTTACTCGGTCATGTGATGTGCACAAAGTTTACTGGGTCATGTGATGTGTACCCAGTTTACTGGGTCACGTTAAGGGTACACAGTTTACTAGGTTACGTGATGTGTACACAGTTTACTGGGTCACGTTAGGTGTACACAATTTACTGGGTCACGTTAAGTGTACACAGTTTACTGGGTCATGTGATGTGTACACAATTTACTGGGTCACGTTAAGTGTACACAATTCGCTGGGTCACGTTAAGCGTACACAGTTTACTGGGTCATGTGATGTGTACACAGTTTACTGGGTCACATGATGTATACCGGGGAGTATGTTTCAGGTTTCGAATAAAAAGCTCAAATTTAATTTATTGTTTTCGAATAAAAAGCTCAAATTTAATTTATTGTTGTCAACAAAAAGCTTTTAAAGACTAACAATTATTAATTACAACTCTATAATAAATGTATTAATAGATCTTTACTTTAATAATTACTGGCTCAATAAAACAAGCTTGTTAAATTAAATAATTGATCAATCAGATAAATTAACTTGTAGAAAAAATATATGAAACCGAGGCTTCATTCTAAAAACGTGGAAGATTTATAATTGGTAATTTCCCAACAATGGAATATAATATCAACTATAGACACATTCGTAAAAAACTCGATTATCGAACAATGGTGGGTTTACCACGACAGACTTTAGTTTAACTGACAGTCAGTCCGTCCAAAATCTCAGTTACGTTATTAAACTAACTTAATATATAATAACAAATTATAATAAGTCAAACAATAATACAAAATATTAGAGCAGATTAATCACAATCATGCAACATTAGTCATTTGGAAGGGATTGTCAACAGGGAAAAAACTTTGTAATCTCTTAATCGAATTTTATTTGGATCAGAAATCACTTTCTCAGGGTAAGAAATGACACAATAGAAGACGGCCACGGTATAAAACTGAAAATAACGTCGAACTAGAAACGTCCCACTTGTGTCCCACTGTAAGACCCTATTACGCCACACAATGGTGATCGATGAAGTCCTTATTATTAACTGAATGGTTCAACCTAACTGAACAGCCCATAGCAACCATGCCCCGGGTATTAATTTATATGGCATTTGAACGCCGACTGTGAGGCTGTAAACAGCGAGTTTCCCACTAAGATAAACAGCGAGTTTCCCACTAAGATAAACAGCGAGTTTCCCACTAAGATAAACAGCGAGTTTCCCACTAAGATAAACAGCGAGTTTCCCACTAAGATAAACAGCGAGTTCCCCAATAAGATAAACAAACAGCGAGTTTCCCACTAAGATAAACAGCGAGTTTCCCACTAAGATAAACAGCGAGTTTCCCACTAAGATAAACAGCGAGTTTCCCACTAAGATAAAC
Source organism: Nemertoderma westbladi (assembly GCA_032718475.1). NCBI lineage: Eukaryota > Metazoa > Xenacoelomorpha > Nemertodermatida > Nemertodermatidae > Nemertoderma > Nemertoderma westbladi. The sequence continues at coordinate 7,863 of JAUCBJ010005741.1, read as the reverse complement.
AGCGAATTTCCCACTAAGATAAACAAACAGCGAGTTTCCCACTAAGATAAACAGTGAGTTTCCCACTAAGATAAACAGCGAGTTTCCCACTAAGATAAACAGCGAGTTTCCCACTAAGAGAATGTAACAGTTGGTATAGTTCCTTCATTCAGCAACGATAATAATCAATTAGAATAATAATCTGACAATATATTCGATAGTATCATTGTTTACCACTGTGTTATACAGTAGATCACGCATCGCCATTGTGTGTACCACTGTGTTAAACAGTAGATCCCGCATCGCCATTGTGTGTACCACTGTGTTATACAGTAGATCACGCATCGCCATTGTGTGTACCACTGTGTTAAACAGTAGATCACGCATCGCCATTGTGTGTACCACAGTGTTAAACAGTAGATCACGCATCGCCATTGTGTGTACCACAGTGTTAAACAGTAGATCCCACATCGCCATTGTGTGTACCACTGTGTTAAACAGTAGATCCCGCATCGCCATTGTGTTAAACAGTAGATCCCGCATCGCCATTGTGTGTACCACTGTGTTAAACAGTAGATCACGCATCCCGCATCGCCATTGTGTGTTGTGTACCACTGTGTTAAACAGTAGATCACGTATCGCCATTGTGTGTACCACTGTGTTAAACAGTAGATCACGCATCGCCATTGTGTGCACCACTGTGTTATACAGTAGATCCCGCATCGCCATTGTGTGTACCACTGTGTTAAACAGTAGATCCCGCATCGCCATTGTGTGTACCACAGTGTTAAACAGTAGATCCCGCATCGCCATTGTGTGTACCACTGTGTTAAACAGTAGATCACGCATCGCCATTGTGTGTACCACTGTGTTATACAGTAGATCACGCATCGCCATTGTGTGTACCACTGTGTTATACAGTAGATCCCGCATCGCCATTGTGTGTACCACTGTGTTAAACAGTAGATCCCGCATCGCCATTGTGTGTACCACTGTGTTAAACAGTAGATCACGCATCGCCATTGTGTGTACCACTGTGTTATACAGTAGATCCCGCATCGCCATTGTGTGTACCACTGTGTTAAACAGTAGATCACGCATCGCCATTGTGTGTACCACAGTGTTAAACAGTAGATCCCGCATCGCCATTGTGTGTACCACTGTGTTAAACAGTAGATCACGCATCACCATTGTGTTGACCACTGTGTTATACAGTAGATCACGCCTCGCCATTGTGTGTACCACTGTGTTAAACAGTAGATCACGCCTCGCCATTGTGTGTACCACAGTGTTAAACAGTAGATCGCGCATCGCTATTGTGTGTACCACTGTGTTAAACAGTAGATCACGCATCGCCATTGTGTGTACCATTGTGTTAAACAGTAGATCACGCATCGCCATTGTGTGTACCACTGTGTTAAACAGTAGATCACGCATCGCCATTGTGTGTACCATTGTGTTAAACAGTAGATCACGCATCGCCATTGTGTGTACCACTGTGTTAAACAGTAGATCACGCATCGCCATTGTGTGTACCATTGTGTTAAACAGTAGATCACGCATCGCCATTGTGTGTACCATTGTGTTAAACAGTAGATCACGCATCGCCATTGTGTGTACCACTGTGTTATACAGTAGATCCCGCATCGCCATTGTGTGTACCACTGTGTTAAACAGTAGATCCCGCATCGCCATTGTGTGTACCACTGTGTTAAACAGTAGATCACGCATCGCCATTGTGTGTACCACTGTGTTATACAGTAGATCCCGCATCGCCATTGTGTGTACCACTGTGTTAAACAGTAGATCACGCATCGCCATTGTGTGTACCACAGTGTTAAACAGTAGATCCCGCATCGCCATTGTGTGTACCACTGTGTTAAACAGTAGATCACGCATCGCCATTGTGTGTACCACTGTGTTATACAGTAGATCACGCATCGCCATTGTGTGTACCACTGTGTTAAACAGTAGATCACGCATCGCCATTGTGTGTACCACTGTGTTATACAGTAGATCACGCATCGCCATTGTGTGTACCACTGTGTTAAACAGTAGATCACGCATCGTCATTGTGTGTACCACTGTGTTAAACAGTAGATCCCGCATCGCCATTGTGTGTACCACTGTGTTAAACAGTAGATCACGCATCGCCATTGTGTGTACCACTGTGTTAAACAGTAGATCCCGCATCGCCATTGTGTGTACCACTGTGTTAAACAGTAGATCACGCATCGCCATTGCGTGTACCATTGTGTTAAACAGTAGATCACGCATCGCCATTGTGTGTACCATTGTGTTAAACAGTAGATCACGCATCGCCATTGTGTGTACCACAGTGTTATACAGTAGATCACGCATCGCCATTGTGTGTACCACTGTGTTAAACAGTAGATCACGCATCGCCATTGTGTGTACCACTGTGTTATACAGTAGATCACGCATCGCCATTGTGTGTACCACAGTGTTAAACAGTAGATCACGCATCGCCATTGTGTGTACCACTGCGTTAAACAGTAGATCACGCATCGCCATTGTGTGTACCACAGTGTTAAACAGTAGATCCCGCATCGCCATTGTGTGTACCACAGTGTTAAACAGTAGATCACGCATCGCCATTGTGTGTACCACAGTGTTAAACAGTAGATCACGCATCGCCATTGTGTGTACCACTGTGTTAAACAGTAGATCACGCATCGCCATTGTGTGTACCACTGTGTTAAACAGTAGATCACGCATCGCCATTGTGTGTACCACAGTGTTAAACAGTAGATCACGCATCGCCATTGTGTGTACCACAGTGTTAAACAGTAGATCCCGCATCGCCATTGTGTGTACCACTGTGTTAAACAGTAGATCCCGCATCGCCATTGTGTGTACCACTGTGTTAAACAGTAGATCACGCATCGCCATTGTGTGTACCACTGTGTTAAACAGTAGATCCCGCATCGCCATTGTGTGTACCACTGTGTTAAACAGTAGATCACGCATCGCCATTGTGTGTACCACTGTGTTAAACAGTAGATCACGCATCGCCATTGTGTGTACCACTGTGTTAAACAGTAGATCCCGCATCGCCATTGTGTGTACCACTAGTGTTAAACAGTAGATCACGCATCGCCATTGTGTGTACCACTGTGTTAAACAGTAGATCCCGCATCGCCATTGTGTGTACCACTGTGTTAAACAGTAGATCCCGCATCGCCATTGTGTGTACCACTGTGTTAAACAGTAGATCACGCATCGCCATTGTGTGTACCACTGTGTTAAACAGTAGATCCCGCATCGCCATTGTGTGTACCACTGTGTTAAACAGTAGATCCCGCATCGCCATTGTGTGTACCACTGTGTTAAACAGTAGATCACGCATCGCCATTGTGTGTACCACTGTGTTAAACAGTAGATCACGCATCGCCATTGTGTGTACCACTGTGTTAAACAGTAGATCACGCATCGCCATTGTGTGTACCACAGTGTTAAACAGTAGATCCCGCATCGCCATTGTGTGTACCACTGTGTTAAACAGTAGATCACGCATCGCCATTGTGTGTACCACTGTGTTAAACAGTAGATCACGCATCGCCATTGTGTGTACCACAGTGTTAAACAGTAGATCACGCATCGCCATTGTGTGTACCACTGTGTTAAACAGTAGATCACGCATCGCCATTGTGTGTACCACTGTGTTAAACAGTAGATCACGCATCGCCATTGTGTGTACCACTGTGTTAAACAGTAGATCCCGCATCGCCATTGTGTGTACCACAGTGTTAAACAGTAGATCCCGCATCGCCATTGTGTGTACCACAGTGTTAAACAGTAGATCACGCATCGCCATTGTGTGTACCACTGTGTTAAACAGTAGATCACGCATCGCCATTGTGTGTACCACTGTGTTAAACAGTAGATCACGCATCGCCATTGTGTGTACCACTGTGTTAAACAGTAGATCACGCATCGCCATTGTGTGTACCACAGTGTTAAACAGTAGATCACGCATCGCCATTGTGTGTACCACTGTGTTAAACAGTAGATCACGCATCGCCATTGTGTGTACCACTGTGTTAAACAGTAGATCACGCATCGCCATTGTGTGTACCACTGTGTTAAACAGTAGATCACGCATCGCCATTGTGTGTACCACTGTGTTAAACAGTAGATCACGCATCGCCATTGTGTGTACCACTGTGTTAAACAGTAGATCACGCATCGCCATTGTGTGTACCACTGTGTTAAACAGTAGATCACGCATCGCCATTGTGTGTACCACTGTGTTAAACAGTAGATCACGCATCGCCATTGTGTGTACCACTGTGTTAAACAGTAGATCACGCATCGCCATTGTGTGTACCACTGTGTTAAACAGTAGATCACGCATCGCCATTGTGTGTACCACAGTGTTAAACAGTAGATCACGCATCGCCATTGTGTGTACCACAGTGTTAAACAGTAGATCACGCATCGCCATTGTGTGTACCACTGTGTTAAACAGTAGATCACGCATCGCCATTGTGTGTACCACTGTGTTAAACAGTAGATCCCGCATCGCCATTGTGTGTACCACTGTGTTAAACAGTAGATCACGCATCGCCATTGTGTGTACCACTGTGTTAAACAGTAGATCACGCATCGCCATTGTGTGTACCACTGTGTTAAACAGTAGATCCCGCATCGCCATTGTGTGTACCACTAGTGTTAAACAGTAGATCACGCATCGCCATTGTGTGTACCACTGTGTTAAACAGTAGATCCCGCATCGCCATTGTGTGTACCACTGTGTTAAACAGTAGATCCCGCATCGCCATTGTGTGTACCACTGTGTTAAACAGTAGATCACGCATCGCCATTGTGTGTACCACTGTGTTAAACAGTAGATCCCGCATCGCCATTGTGTGTACCACTGTGTTAAACAGTAGATCCCGCATCGCCATTGTGTGTACCACTGTGTTAAACAGTAGATCACGCATCGCCATTGTGTGTACCACTGTGTTAAACAGTAGATCACGCATCGCCATTGTGTGTACCACTGTGTTAAACAGTAGATCACGCATCGCCATTGTGTGTACCACAGTGTTAAACAGTAGATCCCGCATCGCCATTGTGTGTACCACAGTGTTAAACAGTAGATCACGCATCGCCATTGTGTGTACCACAGTGTTAAACAGTAGATCACGCATCGCCATTGTGTGTACCACAGTGTTAAACAGTAGATCACGCATCGCCATTGTGTGTACCACTGTGTTAAACAGTAGATCACGCATCGCCATTGTGTGTACCACTGTGTTAAACAGTAGATCACGCATCGCCATTGTGTGTACCACAGTGTTAAACAGTAGATCCCGCATCGCCATTGTGTGTACCACTGTGTTAAACAGTAGATCCCGCATCGCCATTGTGTGTACCACAGTGTTAAACAGTAGATCACGCATCGCCATTGTGTGTACCACTGTGTTAAACAGTAGATCACGCATCGCCATTGTGTGTACCACAGTGTTAAACAGTAGATCACGCATCGCCATTGTGTGTACCACTGTGTTAAACAGTAGATCACGCATCGCCATTGTGTGTACCACAGTGTTAAACAGTAGATCACGCATCGCCATTGTGTGTACCACTGTGTTAAACAGTAGATCACGCATCGCCATTGTGTGTACCACTGTGTTAAACAGTAGATCACGCATCGCCATTGTGTGTACCACTGTGTTAAACAGTAGATCACGCATCGCCATTGTGTGTACCACTGTGTTAAACAGTAGATCACGCATCGCCATTGTGTGTACCACTGTGTTAAACAGTAGATCACGCATCGCCATTGTGTGTACCACTGTGTTAAACAGTAGATCACGCATCGCCATTGTGTGTACCACTGTGTTAAACAGTAGATCACGCATCGCCATTGTGTGTACCACTGTGTTAAACAGTAGATCACGCATCGCCATTGTGTGTACCACTGTGTTAAACAGTAGATCACGCATCATATTCGAATATAATACGTCGTAGTGTGTTTTTAGGCTATAAGCGGCGTTTTTTCATGTTACTTCCTACAGAACCAGTTAAAAGGTTATAACTTTCGACGAGACAGTGCCAGTGACTTGAGAAAGTGTGAGACAATTGGGGTTACTATTCCCAATTTGTACACAGTGTTACAACTCAGAAAACACAGGGCTTCCAGAGTTATTTAACTATATTCGAATATATTACGTCGTAGTGTGTTTTTAGGCTATAAGCGGCGTTTTTTCATGTTACTTACTACAGAACCAGTTAAAAGGTTATAACTTTCGAGGAGACAGTGCCAGTGACTTGAGAAAGTGTGAGACAATTGGGGTTACTATTCCCAATTTGTACACAGTGTTACAACTCAGAAAACGCAGGGCTTCCAGAGTTATTTAACTATATTCGAATATATTACGTCGTAGTGTGTTTTTAGGCTATAAGCGGCGTTTTTTCATGTTACTTCCTACAGAACCAGTTAAAAGGTTATAACTTTCGACGAGACAGTGCCAGTGACTTGAGAAAGTGTGAGACAATTGGGGTTACTATTCCCAATTTGTACACAGTGTTACAACTCAGAAAACGCAGGGCTTCCAGAGTTATTTAACTATATTCGAATATATTACGTCGTAGTGTGTTTTTAGGCTATAAGCGGCGTTTTTTCATGTTACTTCCTACAGAACCAGTTAAAAGGTTGTAACTTTCGACGAGACAGTGCCAGTGACTTGAGAAAGTGTGAGACAATTGGGGTTACTATTCCCAATTTGTACACAGTGTTACAACTCAGAAAACGCAGGGCTTCCAGAGTTATTTAACTATATTCGAATATATTACGTCGTAGTGTGTTTTTAGGCTATAAGCGGCGTTTTTTCATGTTACTTCCTACAGAACCAGTTAAAAGGTTGTAACTTTCGACGAGACAGTGCCAGTGACTTGAGAAAGTGTGAGACAATTGGGGTTACTATTCCCAATTTGTACACAGTGTTACAACTCAGAAAACGCAGGGCTTCCAGAGTTATTTAACTATATTCGAATATATTACGTCGTAGTGTGTTTTTAGGCTATAAGCGGCGTTTTTTCATGTTACTTCCTACAGAACCAGTTAAACGGTTGTAACTTTCGACGAGACAGTGCCAGTGACTTGAGAAAGTGTGAGACAATTGGGGTTACTATTCCCAATTTGTACACAGTGTTACAACTCAGAAAACACAGGGCTTCCAGAGTTATTTAACTATATTCGAATATAATACGTCGTAGTGTGTTTTTAGGCTATAAGCGGCGTTTTTTCATGTTACTTCCTACAGAACCAGTTAAAAGGTTATAACTTTCGACGAGACAGTGCCAGTGACTTGAGAAAGTGTGAGACAATTGGGGTTACTATTCCCAATTTGTACACAGTGTTACAACTCAGAAAACACAGGGCTTCCAGAGTTATTTAACTATATTCGAATATATTACGTCGTAGTGTGTTTTTAGGCTATAAGCGGCGTTTTTTCATGTTACTTCCTACAGAACCAGTTAAAAGGTTATAACTTTCGACGAGACAGTGCCAGTGACTTGAGAAAGTGTGAGACAATTGGGGTTACTATTCCCAATTTGTACACAGTGTTACAACTCAGAAAACGCAGGGCTTCCAGAGTTATTTAACTATATTCGAATATATTACGTCGTAGTGTGTTTTTAGGCTATAAGCGGCGTTTTTTCATGTTACTTCCTACAGAACCAGTTAAAAGGTTATAACTTTCGACGAGACAGTGCCAGTGACTTGAGAAAGTGTGAGACAATTGGGGTTACTATTCCCAATTTGTACACAGTGTTACAACTCAGAAAACACAGGGCTTCCAGAGTTATTTAACTATATTCGAATATATTACGTCGTAGTGTGTTTTTAGG
>JAUCBJ010005740.1:0-29187 GCA_032718475.1 Nemertoderma westbladi | reverse complement strand
TGGAGATAAATTAATTGGTATTGTAAAGGGTGTGACGCATATTATGGAGGGAGGGAAACATTATTAATCTATACTAATTATTATTCAAAATTATTGTTGAGCGAGATTAAAAATAGGTTGTTTTAGCGTATTTTTTAAACGATGAAAGTCTACTCAACTCTAGTTCCCGCTGGTATATATTTCCCGTCGGCCTCAAGTAGTGGGATTGTATTTCCGGTGGTGGTATTTCCATCAAGTTACGTATTCCATCTTTCAGTGAAACCATGACTCCAATAAATCATAATGTGATATTATCGACTCTGTTATAATGTTTCGTCCTATTATATAGTTATAGATCCTAATAACGAACCTGCCTATTAATAAGCCAGGGTAGTTTTTGTCAAGAGTTGAGCCGTTCAAAAACACGATGTGGTTGTGTGTGTGTATGTGTGTGTGTATGTATAACCATCCAATATCTAAAAAACTCAAGCAGGTGCGCAAAAATTTTAATAACAAACTCTACATAGATTTTGGTTGCGCACAAGACTGTATATTTTTTGTGGCGTTTTGATAACGGGGTCATTGAAAAATAGCGGTTTTGAAAGTTTAAAGTCGAATTTCACCGATTTCAACTCGTCGAGTATGCACCAACTTTTTTATTTGAGATATTCAGTCATCCGAGCAACATATTTGAGCCTCAGAATCTTTTCAAATATCGCCAATCTCGCACAGAACGTCGCAAAAATTTGTTCAAAAAAATGTGTGCAAAAAAAACGCACAAATTCGTCTAAAAGAGTAAATTATTTAGTTGCGGAATAATATGATTCAACAAGAAAAGCCAGCCAGCTGGCTGTAAGGAGACCGTCCATAGACAAACGTAGTGTTAGTTGGGTCCCTCATCATTCATTATCATCAACTCCCTCCCACCTAACATAGCAGTGAGTAACCTTATAGATTATTGTCATAGGATTCACTGGGAATAGCTATTCAGCTGTCGGGGTAATACATTATACAAACTTACAGTTGATATTTGATTACTGTCTCGGTTAGAGTGAGATAGTTATAAATTTACCAAGTAATATACTTCTCTGCAGTTTGGGCTATCCATTCAATAAATAGTAGTTAGTAGCTTACTAGGCCCACATGAGTACCAGCAGCTGGTGTTTCTATCGTTGAGTTGATCGCAATTTTCGTGTTTCCATTTTTGCTCACTCAGGGTACTGCGGTACTGGTTTGAGGGGCAGGTTCGTTTAAAGCCAGCATATTGGCTTTCTAGTATTTGATAAATCAATTTGTTATAAAGTTTTTTTATATGTAACTACGATGTTGTTCTAGAATAGTATGGTGGCCCATGATTATCACACAGAAATACATATTAAATTATAAATTTTTTGAAAGAAATACATTAAAAAAAAAAAATTTTTAATGTATTTATAATAATTCATTTTTTTATATTTTTTTTATGAATTTTTTTATTTTTTAGGATTTTTTTTATGAATTTCTTTAAAATTTGTTTAATTTAATTTGATTTCTGTGTGATACTAATGGACCACCATACAATAGTACTTAATAGCAAAAACTGCTAAAACCTATTAAGATTTCATTTTAATGTGGTTCGTACGACGCTCGTACAGTTAGTGCCGTTAACTATTACAGGTTGCTAACTCTGGTCGCCTCTCTGGATCGCGAGACCAAATCGTTTTACGGTCTTACCGTAACAGCCCGTGACCACGGCGACCCGGCGCGTAGCGCCACCCAGCGGCTAGACATCGCCATCGACGACGTCAACGATAACCCGCCCAGGTTCGACTCTGACGAGGTTTACCTCGAGGTCGAGGAGAACCTCCCGGCCGGTCGTCTGGTCGCCACGGTAACAGCGACGGACCCGGACGCCGGGGCCGCCGGCACTGTGTTCCATATCCTACCGTCCGAGACGACCAACGGGAGTCTGCGAGTTGATCCGTCGACCGGCGGTCTCTACACCACGCGGGAATTGGATCGGGAGACACAGAGCGAGCTCAGGTTGGTTACGTGTGAGACACAGAGCGAGGTTGGTTGGTTGCGTGTGAGACACAGAGCGAGGTTGGTTGGTTGCGTGTGAGACACAGAGCGAGGTTGGTTGGTTGCGTGTGAGACACAGAGCGAGGTTGGTTGGTTGCGTGTGAGACACAGAGCGAGGTTGGTTGGTTGCGTGTGAGACACAGAGCGAGCTCAGGTTGGTTGCGTGGGAGACACAGAGCGAGGTTGGTTGGTTGCGTGTGAGACACAGAGCGAGGTTGGTTGGTTGCGTGTGAGACACAGAGCGAGGTTGGTTGCGTGTGAGACACAGAGCGAGCTCAGGTTGGTTGCGTGTGAGACACAGAGCGAGGTTGGTTGCGTGTGAGACACAGAGCGAGGTTGGTTGGTTGCGTGTGAGACACAGAGCGAGGTTGGTTGGTTGCGTGTGAGACACAGAGCGAGGTTGGTTGGTTGCGTGTGAGACACAGAGCGAGGTTGGTTGGTTGCGTGTGAGACACAGAGCGAGGTTGGTTGGTAGCGTGTGAGACACAGAGCGAGGTTGGTTGGTTGCGTGTGAGAGACAGAGCGAGGTTGGTTGTGCGTGTGAGACACAGAGCGAGCTAGGTTGGTTGCGTGTGAGACACAGAGCGAGGTTGGTTGGTTGCGTGTGAGACACAGAGCGAGGTTGGTTGCGTGTGAGACACAGAGCGAGGTTGGTTGGTTGCGTGTGAGACACAGAGCGAGGTGGTTGGTTGCGTGTGAGACACAGAGCGAGGTTGGTTGGTTGCGTGTGAGACACAGAGCGAGGTTGGTTGGTTGCGTGTGAGACACAGAGCGAGGTTGGTTGGTTGCGTGTGAGACACAGAGCGAGGTTGGTTGGTTGCGTGTGAGACACAGAGCGAGGTTGGTTGGTTGCGTGTGAGACACAGAGCGAGGTTGGTTGCGTGTGAGACACAGAGCGAGGTTGGTTGGTTGCGTGTGAGACACAGAGCGAGGTTGGTTGCGTGTGAGACACAGAGCGAGGTTGGTTGGTTGCGTGTGAGACACAGAGCGAGGTTGGTTGGTTGCGTGTGAGACACAGAGCGAGGTTGGTTGGTTGCGTGTGAGACACAGAGCGAGGTTGGTTGCGTGTGAGACACAGAGCGAGGTTGGTTGGTTGCGTGTGAGACACAGAGCGAGGTTGGTTGGTTGCGTGTGAGACACAGAGCGAGGTTGGTTGGTTGCGTGTGAGACACAGAGCGAGGTTGGTTGGTTGCGTGTGAGACACAGAGCGAGGTGGTTGGTTGCGTGTGAGACACAGAGCGAGGTTGGTTGGTTGCGTGTGAGACACAGAGCGAGGTTGGTTGGTTGCGTGTGAGACACAGAGCGAGGTTGGTTGCGTGTGAGACACAGAGCGAGGTTGGTTGGTTGCGTGTGAGACACAGAGCGAGGTTGGTTGGTTGCGTGTGAGACACAGAGCGAGGTTGGTTGGTTGCGTGTGAGACACAGAGCGAGGTTGGTTGGTTGCGTGTGAGACACAGAGCGAGGTTGGTTGGTTGCGTGTGAGACACAGAGCGAGGTTGGTTGGTTGCGTGTGAGACACAGAGCGAGGTTGGTTGGTTGCGTGTGAGACACAGAGCGAGGTTGGTTGCGTGTGAGACACAGAGCGAGGTGGTTGGTTGCGTGTGAGACACAGAGCGAGGTTGGTTGGTTGCGTGTGAGACACAGAGCGAGGTTGGTTGGTTGCGTGTGAGACACAGAGCGAGGTTGGTTGGTTGCGTGTGAGACACAGAGCGAGGTTGGTTGGTTGCGTGTGAGACACAGAGCGAGGTTGGTTGGTTGCGTGTGAGACACAGAGCGAGGTTGGTTGGTTGCGTGTGAGACACAGAGCGAGGTTGGTTGGTTGCGTGTGAGACACAGAGCGAGGTTGGTTGGTTGCGTGTGAGACACAGAGCGAGGTTGGTTGCGTGTGAGACACAGAGCGAGGTTGGTTGGTTGCGTGTGAGACACAGAGCGAGGTTGGTTGGTTGCGTGTGAGACACAGAGCGAGGTTGGTTGGTTGCGTGTGAGACACAGAGCGAGGTTGGTTGGTTGCGTGTGAGACACAGAGCGAGGTTGGTTGGTTGCGTGTGAGACACAGAGCGAGGTTGGTTGGTTGCGTGTGAGACACAGAGCGAGGTTGGTTGCGTGTGAGACACAGAGCGAGGTTGGTTGGTTGCGTGTGAGACACAGAGCGAGGTTGGTTGGTTGCGTGTGAGACACAGAGCGAGGTTGGTTGGTTGCGTGTGAGACACAGAGCGAGGTTGGTTGGTTGCGTGTGAGACACAGAGCGAGGTTGGTTGGTTGCGTGTGAGACACAGAGCGAGGTTGGTTGGTTGCGTGTGAGACACAGAGCGAGGTTGGTTGGTTGCGTGTGAGACACAGAGCGAGGTTGGTTGGTTGCGTGGGAGACACAGAGCGAGGTTGGTTGGTTGCGTGTGAGACACAGAGCGAGGTTGGTTGGTTGCGTGTGAGACACAGAACGAGGTTGGTTGGTTGCGTGTGAGACACAGAGCGAGGTTGGTTGGTTGCGTGTGAGACACAGAGCGAGGTTGGTTGCGTGTGAGACACAGAGCGAGGTTGGTTGGTTGCGTGTGAGACACAGAGCGAGGTTGGTTGCGTGGGAGACACAGAACGAGGTTGGTTGGTTGGTTGCGTGCGAGACACAGAGCGAGGTTGGTTTGTTGCGTGTGAGACACAGAGCGAGGTTGGTTGGTTGCGTGTGAGACACAGAGCGAGGTTGGTTGCGTGGGAGACACAGAACGAGGTTGGTTGGTTGGTTGCGTGCGAGACACAGAGCGAGGTTGGTTTGTTGCGTGCGAGACACAGAGCGAGGTTGGTTGGTTGCGTGTGAGACACAGAGCGAGGTTGGTTGCGTGGGAGACACAGAGCGAGGTTGGTTGGTTGCGTGTGAGACGCAGAGCGAGGTTGGTTGGTTGCGTGGGAGACACAGAGCGAGGTTGGTTTGTTGCGTGCGAGACACAGAGCGAGGTTGGTTTGTTGCGTGCGAGACACAGAGCGAGGTTGGTTGGTTGCGTGTGAGACACAGAGCGAGGTTGGTTGCGTGGGAGACACAGAGCGAGGTTGGTTGGTTGCGTGTGAGACGCAGAGCGAGGTTGGTTGGTTGCGTGTGAGACGCAGAGCGAGGTTGGTTGGTTGCGTGGGAGACACAGAGCGAGGTTGGTTGGTTGGTTGCGTGAAAGACACAGAGCGAGGTTGGTTGCGTGGGAGACACAGAGCGAGGTTGGTTGGTTGCGTGTGAGACGCAGAGCGAGGTTGGTTGGTTGCGTGTGAGACGCAGAGCGAGGTTGGTTGGTTGCGTGGGAGACACAGAGCGAGGTTGGTTGGTTGGTTGCGTGCGAGACACAGAGCGAGGTTGGTTGCGTGCGAGACACAGAGCGAGGTTGGTTGCGTGGGAGACACAGAGCGAGGTTGGTTTGTTGCGTGCGAGACACAGAGCGAGGTTGGTTGGTTGCGTGTGAGACACAGAGCGAGGTTGGTTGCGTGTGAGACACAGAGCGAGGTTGGTTGGTTGCGTGTGAGACACAGAGCGAGGTTGGTTGCGTGGGAGACACAGAACGAGGTTGGTTGGTTGGTTGCGTGCGAGACACAGAGCGAGGTTGGTTTGTTGCGTGCGAGACACAGAGCGAGGTTGGTTGGTTGCGTGTGAGACACAGAGCGAGGTTGGTTGCGTGGGAGACACAGAACGAGGTTGGTTGGTTGCGTGTGAGACGCAGAGCGAGGTTGGTTGGTTGCGTGGGAGACACAGAGCGTGGTTGGTTGCGTGGGAGACACAGAGCGAGGTTGGTTGGTTGCGTGTGAGACGCAGAGCGAGGTTGGTTGGTTGCGTGTGAGACACAGAGCGTGGTTGGTTGGTTGCGTGTGATACACAGAGCGAGGTTGGTTGGTTGCGTGTGAGACACAGAGCGAGGTTGGTTGCGTGTGAGACACAGAGCGAGCTCAGGTTGGTTGCGTGGGAGACACAGAGCGAGGTTGGTTGGTTGCGTGTGAGACGCAGAGCGAGGTTGGTTGGTTGCGTGTGAGACACAGAGCGTGGTTGGTTGGTTGCGTGTGAGACACAGAGCGTGGTTGGTTGGTTGCGTGTGAGACACAGAGCGAGGTTGGTTGGTTGCGTGTGAGACACAGAGCGAGGTTGGTTGCGTGTGAGACACAGAGCGAGGTCAGGTTGGTTGCGTGGGAGACACAGAGCGAGGTTGGTTGCGTGTGAGACACAGAGCGAGGTTGGTTGCGTGGGAGACACAGAGCGAGGTTGGTTGCGTGGGAGACACAGAGCGAGGTTGGTTGCGTGGGAGACACAGAGCGAGGTTGGTTGTGTGTGAGACACAGAGCGAGGTTGGTTGGTTGCGTGTGAGACACAGAGCGTGGTTGGTTGGTTGCGTGTGAGACACAGAGCGAGGTTGGTTGGTTGCGTGTGAGACACAGAGCGAGGTTGGTTGCGTGTGAGACACAGAGCGAGCTCAGGTTGGTTGCGTGGGAGACACAGCGCGAGGTTGGTTGGTTGCGTGTGAGACACAGAGCGAGGTTGGTTGGTTGCGTGGGAGACACAGAGCGAGGTTGGTTGGTTGCGTGTGAGACACAGAGCGAGGTTGGTTGGTTGGTTGCGTGAGAGACACAGAGCGAGGTTGGTTGCGTGTTAGACACAGAGCGAGCTCAGGTTGGTTGCGTGTGAGACACAGAGCGTGGTTGGTTGCGTGTGAGACACAGAGCGCGGTTGGTTGGTGGCGTGTGAGACACAGAGCGAGGTTGGTTGCGTGTGAGACACAGAGCGAGGTTGGTTGGTTGCGTGTGAGACACAGAGCGAGGTTGGTTGGTTGCGTGTGAGATACAGAGCGAGGTTGGTTGGTTGCGTGTGAGACACAGAGCGAGGTTGGTTGGTTGCGTGTGAGACACAGAGCGAGGTTGGTTGGTTGCGTGTGAGACACAGAGCGAGGTTGGTTGCGTGTGAGACACAGAACGAGCTCAGGTTGGTTGCGTGGGAGACACAGAGCGAGGTTGGTTGGTTGGATGCGTGCGAGACACAGAGCGAGGTTGGTTGCGTGTGAGACACAGAGCGAGGTTGGTTGGTTGCGTGCGAGACACAGAGCGAGGTTGGTTGGTTGCGTGTGAGACACAGAGCGAGGTTGGTTGGTTGCGTGTGAGACACAGAGCGAGGTTGGTTGCGTGGGAGACACAGAACGAGGTTGGTTGGTTGGTTGCGTGCGAGACACAGAGCGAGGTTGGTTTGTTGGTTGCGTGCGAGACACAGAGCGAGGTTGGTTGGTTGCGTGTGAGACACAGAGCGAGGTTGGTTGCGTGGGAGACACAGAGCGAGGTTGGTTTGTTGGTTGCGTGCGAGACACAGAGCGAGGTTGGTTGCGTGTGAGACACAGAGCGAGGTTGGTTGGTTGCGTGGGAGACACAGAGCGAGGTTGGTTGGTTGGTTGCGTGAAAGACACAGAGCGAGGTTGGTTGTGTGCGAGACACAGAGCGAGGTTGGTTGGTTGGTTGCGTGTGAGACACAGAGCGAGGTTGGTTGGTTGCGTGTGAGACACAGAGCGAGCTCAGGTTGGTTGGTTGCGTGGGAGACACAGAGCGAGGTTGGTTGGTTGCGTGGGAGACACAGAGCGAGGTTGGTTGGTTGTGTGTGAGACACAGAGCGAGGTTGGTTGGTTGTGTGTGAGACACAGAGCGAGGTTGGTTGGTTGGTTGTGTGTGAGACACAGAGCGAGGTTGGTTGGTTGCGTGTGAGACACAGAGCGAGCTCAGGTGGGTTGGTTGCGTGTGAGACACAGAGCGAGGTTGGTTGGTTGCGTGGGAGACACAGAGCGAGGTTAGTTGGTTGCGTGTGAGACACAGAGCGAGGTTGGTTGGTTGCGTGTGAGACACAGAGCGAGCTCAGGTGGGTTGGTTGCGTGGGAGACACAGAGCGAGGTTGGTTGGTTGCGTGTGAGACACAGAGCGAGCTCAGGTGGGTTGGTTGCGTGGGAGACACAGAGCGAGGTTGGTTGGTTGTGTGTGAGACACAGAGCGAGCTCAGGTGGGTTGTGGGGCGAGCCACGAAGTGAGTGAGCCTTAGCGTAGTGGTACCATTAATCAACCTGTCGTTCTGTCGTTCTGTCGTTCTGTCGTGTTCAATTTTAAACGTTAATAACTCGGCCAATCTTTGATGAAATCTATCCAAACTTGGTACACATGTTGTTTGGCAAAAGTTTAGAAATTTTCCAAGTAGAATTTCCGTGTGGCCTTCGAGAAGCTAAGATAATAGCAGTTAATTGTTAATTAAGTTGATTGCGGTGAAAACGCCATTTTCAACCTGCCTTTTAAAGGAAATTAATTGTTTTACAGTATAAGATTTAAATAATTATACTTAAAAATTATACAGATATAATCCCCATACGCCATTCTATTATAGTTTTTAATTAGTTTAAGTGATTTGCTTTAATAAATGTGTCTTTAATTGATCTAAACGTAATTAAACCGCACAATTATTGAGTACAAATTTAATCCTTCCCATTATTGGTCAAGTCTCTGCTGGTGTGGAGCTAGCTGCTGGGAGTTGTGGCTGTAGACTAACCTGAGAGGAATTGTAATAGAGGCAACCAGTATTGCTATTCCAGCCCAATCACTGAATTGTGTTTATTATAGGCTGGACGGGCCGCATAACCGTTCGACTATTACTACTATTGCTATCTCAGTTAAATGACAGATATAATAACATAAATACAATCCATGGCATGGCTGTTGTAGGCTTCTGAAATAGTTTATTCCACAATGTATATGTCTGGTTATTTTTTAATTGAATTTTTGCAAAGTAGTAAAATTAATGTTCTTAAAAATAATATTATTATTTTATATGTAACCTAGGAAATTAGCTACATTTTTTCGCTGCAGCTTTAAGAGTGTACATTGATTTAATATTATTTCAATACCCATATTACTACATCGGCATAAGATGCGTTGGCGTTGTATCACACATCTCCACATATCACACATCTCCACATAGATGTATCAACAGTTACTCGCACAGTTTCGAAACTTCGCATAGTTATAACTGTATAAAGATCGTCAGTCTGCGTTTAGGAAAAATATTTTATGACAAAACAGGACAAGCGACGAGCGCAACGAGGCATATAATGAAGACGAGTACTGCGTTGACTAAATTATTATATAAACCACCTGGCTTCACATATTGATCGCATCCCTAGTTATTATTATTATAAAGATCGTCCTAGCTTGCGTTTAAGAAATATATTTAAATACAAAACAGGACGAACGCAAAGAGGCTTATAATGAAAACGAGTACTGCGTTTATTATATTCCTATAAACCACCTGGCTTTGCATATTTAACGTGCGATTGGAAATAAGTTCGTGCTACCCTTCCGTGGGTGGTAGATGTCGCGGTTATGTATTGGTGGTTGGGAAGGGTGGGGGGGGGGGGGGGGGGAGATTAAAAGGGGTGAACACGTACTGTCCACCTTTCTTTGATTGATTGGTGGTGTGGGTAAATTTCTCAAAACCTGATTTTGTGATACAGTCGCTGCATTTTAATTTGTATATAATAACTAGGCCTCGTGCTGCGCGAAGTCCCCACGAACGTGTTTGCGTGGGAGACACAGAGCGAGGTTGGTTGGTTGCGTGTGAGACACAGAGCGAAGTTGGTTGGTTGCGTGTGAGACACAGAGCGAGGTTGGTTGGTTGCGTGTGAGACACAGCGAGGTTGGTTGGTTGCGTGTGAGACACAGAGCGAGCTCAGGTTGGTTGGTTGCGTGGGAGAGACAGAGCGAGGTTGGTTGGTTGTGTGTGAGACACAGAGCGAGGTTGGTTGGTTGTGTGTGAGACACAGAGCGAGGTTGGTTGGTTGCGTGGGAGACACAGAGCGAGGTTGGTTGGTTGCGTGTAAGACACAGAGCGAGCTCAGGTGGGTTGGTTGCGTGGGAGAGACAGAGCGAGGTTGGTTGGTTGTGTGTGAGACACAGAGCGAGGTTGGTTGGTTGTGTGTGAGACACAGAGCGAGGTTAGTTGGTTGTGTGTGAGACACAGAGCGAGGTTGGTTGGTTGTGTGTGAGACACAGAGCGAGGTTGGTTGGTTGGTTGTGTGTGAGACACAGAGCGAGGTTGGTTGGTTGCGTGTGAGACACAGAGCGAGCTCAGGTGGGTTGGTTGCGTGGGAGACACAGAGCGAGGTTGGTTGGTTGCGTGGGAGACACAGAGCGAGGTTAGTTGGTTGCGTGTGAGACACAGAGCGAGGTTGGTTGGTTGCGTGTGAGACACAGAGCGAGCTCAGGTGGGTTGGTTGCGTGGGAGACACAGAGCGAGGTTGGTTGGTTGCGTGTGAGACACAGAGCGAGCTCAGGTGGGTTGTTTGCGTGGGAGACACAGAGCGAGGTTGGTTGGTTGCGTGTGAGACACAGAGCGAGGTTGGTTGGTTGCGTGTGAGACACAGAGCGAGGTTGGTTGGTTGCGTGTGAGACACAGAGCGAGGTTGGTTGGTTGCGTGTGAGACACAGAGCGAGGTTGGTTGGTTGCGTGTGAAACGCAGAGCGAGCTCAGTCCTTTGGTAATTTAATATTTATTTTGATATTTAATAGCAAATTGTCTCACATTTTTGTCATCTAAGGGGTTCATATTTGTCTGTCATTTGTTTTTCTTATTTAAACAATAGCTAAATTTCCAGTGAAAATAATGTAAAAGTTGTGAGAATAGTGTATTTGATTGTTTAACGCCTTTGCTATGGAATGAATTATAACATTTTTTTAAAACAAAATTATATTTAAATAAAATAAATTGTTTGTTATGTTTCAGTTTCGTTCTTTTCGCTCGCGACTCAGTTTATCCTGCGTTGTACGCGACGGTAACTGTTCGGCTCAGCGTCACCGACGTTAACGACGAAATACCGACGTTCCCCGATAGAGAATCGGTTGTCATGGTGATGGAGAACCAACCACCCGGGGTGGTTCACTCACTCGCGGCCCAGGTAAGTCGCCCAACTTCATTTTATAATATTGATTACCATGACTACAACACAATACAGGAAATGTAGACTATCTTTTTGGAGTTATTTCTGCCCTGGTGATAAAATGAGAAAATAAAGTATTAGTATAATTAATTATACTTATATACTTATACTTAGTATTAATTAATTGATAATAAAGAACTTGTTGTTTTCTCATTTAATCACCAGGGCAGAAATAACTCCAGAAAGATAGTCTATATTTGGGGCTGGTAGACCCAAAAACAATCCACCTTGTCGCCAAAAACTGTTATCCTTCTCCTTGAGAAGCCAACGAAGTACAGTTATTGTCTTGCCGCTACGGACTCTTTATTACAGCCTCTCGACCCGCGATTAACCTCGCTGACGCTTGGTAAATAAAATTCCGCGAGAATAGTGAAAAAGTTCTACTTTTTTCCATGTAATAAATTATTATTTTTACTCTCGGATTATTGTTTTGGCAATGAAATCGGGTCGCTTTAACCTGGTCCTTCCCTTTATTTGACTATATTCAATGTACAATGTGCAACACTATGGTTCGTGTTGTTGGGTGTATCAATGCCAGAACTTGTTGGTTAAAATATAAACCTTCAGGTTTAATTTCACCCTAAAGTAAATATTTATTGTTCCCAAAATTGAGCAAACGACTTAATTATAGATGTTTGTTGTGGTTTGGGTCCGCGACATTTATTTTGCAATAGTTTATCCTAAATTAAACTAAAAATAATTTTAATAGTTTATTATCATTGTCTATTAAATACTTTCAGTTTCATATTTTGTGTTACAATTACCGGTAACCGGAACTCAAATCTTCTCCTCTGGCAATTTTATTCTGCAGAATTTAATGCCATTAATTATTTTCCATCGTAGGATTCGGACGACGGACGCAACGCGGAGTTGGACTACACGATAGTGAGCGGGAACGAGGAGGGTTGGTTCCGCGTGGACGACTCGAACGGGGACCTTGTTGCCACGCGACCGTTGGACCGTGAGGCCCGGCAGCGGTACTCGCTGGTCGTCGAGTGTCGGGACCACGGGACCCCGTCTCTAACCGGGACCGCCACGGTCCGTCTGGAGGTCCTCGACGACAACGACAACCCGCCGACGTTCGGTAAGGATTCCTACTCCGTCGAGGTTGAGGAGAACTCGGCGGAAGAGGAGGTTCTACGGGTTTCCGCGGTCGACCCGGATGCGGATGAGAACGGAGAGGTTTTCTACTTTATGGATCCGGCCGAGACCAACGGAACATTTACGATCGATTCCCGCAGCGGCAGTTTAACGAGGTAAATATTCTGTAATAAATAATCAAATATTCATTAAGTAACTTTATTAATTTAAATTAATTTTATAAATATGAATAATGGTAATAGATACACCCTGACGTAATTAAGTGCGAATTTTGTTATATTGAACAATTGTATATATTTAATTTCCAGACATCTGGAGTAAAAATGAATTAAAATTTGGTCTACAATAAAATATTACAATAAAATATTTACATTATGATTTAAATAAGTAAATAATATATATTTTTTTATGTGAAACAGCTGAGGTCCAACCCTGCTAGAAACAGCTGAGGTCCAACCCTGCTAGAAACAGCTGAGGTCCAACCCTGCTAGAAACAGCTGCGGTCCACCCTGCTAGAAACAGCTGAGGTCCAACCCTGCTAGAAACAGCTGAGGTCCAACCCTGCTAGAAACAGCTGAGGTCCAACCCTGCTAGAAACAGCTGAGGTCCAACCCTGCTAGAAACAGCTGAGGTCCAACCCTGCTAGAAACAGCTGAGGTCCAACCCTGCTAGAAACAGCTGAGGTCCAACCCTGCTAGAAACAGCTGCGGTCCACCCTGCTAGAAACAGCTGAGGTCCAACCCTGCTAGAAACAGCTGAGGTCCAACCCTGCTAGAAACAGCTGAGGTCCAACCCTGCTAGAAACAGCTGAGGTCCAACCCTGCTAGAAACAGCTGAGGTCCAACCCTGCTAGAAACAGCTGCGGTCCACCCTGCTAGAAACAGCTGAGGTCCAACCCTGCTAGAAACAGCTGAGGTCCAACCCTGCTAGAAACAGCTGCGGTCCAACCCTGCTAGAAACAGCTGAGGTCCAACCCTGCTAGAAACAGCTGAGGTCCAACCCTGCTAGAAACAGCTGAGGTCCAACCCTGCTAGAAACAGCTGAGGTCCAACCCTGCTAGAAACAGCTGAGGTCCAACCCTGCTAGAAACAGCTGAGGTCCAACCCTGCTAGAAACAGCTGAGGTCCAACCCTGCTAGAAACAGCTGAGGTCCAAC
Organism: Nemertoderma westbladi; assembly: GCA_032718475.1. Classification (NCBI taxonomy): domain Eukaryota; kingdom Metazoa; phylum Xenacoelomorpha; order Nemertodermatida; family Nemertodermatidae; genus Nemertoderma; species Nemertoderma westbladi. Next base: position 15,918 of record JAUCBJ010005740.1, on the reverse strand, counting down.
CCTGCTAGAAACAGCTGTGGTCCAACCCTGCTAGAAACAGCTGAGGTCCAACCCTGCTAGAAACAGCTGTGGTCCAACCCTGCTAGAAACAGCTGAGGTCCAACCCTGCTAGAAACAGCTGAGGTCCAACCCTGCTAGAAACATTCCCTTTCGAAGGTCTGAGCATGTAGCGGGGACTCTCGTACATGTTTGATAATGCTCTGTGGGGGTAGCTGGTTTATCGCACAAAGAGCACTTGCACTGGTCTGTTGGTCGCCAACAGTTTGGTGATCCACATAGTTTATGGTGGTAGCCATTTGCTATTAGCTGTCCGGCAACTCGACGACGGTATCCATTCAGGCTGACTGGGTTAATAGTTATCGAGTTGGGGTTATCAACGTAGGCGAGGATTGCAGTGGAGGAAGCGAATTTGTTGAGCCCAAACCAGAGCTTCCACGCACGGATGCGATGGATGTGGTCGAGCAGAGCGGTGTTTTCCTCCGAGGTGAAGACGCTGCAACCGTAAGATGCTGACGGTAAAACTATGGCGAGCCATAGTTGTCGAACCGTGTCAATTGAGACAACGTTAAGCTTCACCTTTATAGCGATACGCATACAGCATGAGATACCTTTACGGTATTGTTGATCATAGTGGCAGATCGGCACATTTTTCGTGGAAAGTATAACACCAAGATATTCGAACGAAGATTGGAACTCTATCTGGGAACCATTATTAAAAAGCATATCGTTCCGTGCTAACCGGCCACCATTACGAAACTTAACGGCTTTGGTTTTCGATATGTTGACCTTTAGGTCGTTCACCTGGCAATATTCAGACAGTTTATTTAAACCGTCCTGGACAACGGCTATCGATTCACCGGCGATAACGAGATCATCGGCATACATTAAAACCCAACAGGCTGTAGCTGCGATGAATGCGGGTAGGTCAGCAACGATGAGGCTGAATAACAAAGGCGACAGTTTATCACCTTGAACGACACCTACAGATTGGCTTTTTGGATCCATATTGAACGGCCCGATACAGATGCATACAAGGTTTACAGCAATGAGCGCCCATATTACACATATAAACTTCCTGCTTACTCCGTGACTGGACAGTTTTTTGCAGAGTATCTCTCTGTTTACAGAGTCGAAGGCTTTCGTAAAGGGATTTTACAGCCATGATTGTAGATCTGCCTATACGAAATAGATATAGATACGAAATCCGTATTGTTGATCCGGTAGTATATCGAATAGCCCATGTATATAGTCTCGAACTAAGGATTGCTGTATATGTTTTCAAGAAACAGGAAAGAAGCGCGATTCCCCGGTAACTATGGGGGGATGATTTTGGTCCTTTCCCCTTGAATAGCGGGAGTAGATAGGATACGAGCCACGCAGCAGGGCAACTTGCTGTAGTGAAACATAATGAGAATAACGCGAGAAGATAAGGGAGGAGATGTCCAAACCCCCACTTCAATGACTCATTTGTTATTCCATCGGGACCGGCCGCTTCTTTTCGTTTCTGATCCGAGACAGCTGCGGTAATTTCCCCAGCTCGGATAGGAGTATCGAGAACGTCGTTTGGATTTTCCGGTAAATCTGGAAGATTAGGTTTCTGGTTAGCGGTTAACAATTAGCTGAACTTAGCAACAGTTAGCTGAAATGTTCCAACCATGATTCTTGTGGAACCTGATGTGCAACCAGTTTTGATTGTTGACCCCCTTTCAAAATATTCCAAAACGAATTTTGTTATATTTTAATTAGTTAAGTAAAAAATGTGTTAAAGAATGAGTTCAATAAGTTTGATAGGCTTCGTTGTGGCTTTGCGCTACTGACGTGCGACACTTACCTACATATATACCGCAGGTTCAACCCCTGGTGACGTGCTTCCTCATTTTTTTCAATTTCTGAGTAGAATCATATGATTAGGATTTCACCTCCCTTTACAGGTAATTTCGGACAACCCCTAACTATTTATTAACATCTTGACTAACATCTTGGCTCGCCTCACACAAACTAATTCTTAATTTTTCATTGTAGTTTTTTTATTGACTTTAAATTAATTTACAATTTTTCACCACATTTAAACAGTATAATCATTAAAATATTCCGTTTCCTTTCAAATATATTAAGTATCTCTAAATATGGGAAAGGAGCAGGTAACGGGTCACCTTATACTAACAAAAACAATAAACTTATTCAATGGAACAAATTATTACATAGTTTTATTTTTAATGATAAAAAATAAATGAAATAATAATAATAATTATTATTATTGATGATAAAAATTTAGTTTTAGTCTTTATAGCCATCATAATATGGTTACCGATCAAATTATTGCGATTTTTAATTACATTTATTTACAGGTTAAAGAATTTGGACCGCGAGTCGCGAGATCGTTACGAGTTTGAGATATTCGCGACGGATTATTCATCGACCGGGAAGCAAACCTCGTCGACGAGCGTAACGGTGATCGTCGGCGACGAGAACGACAATCCTCCGCGGTTCAGCGCGAGTCGTTACGAGTTGCATTACGGGTCGCTGAGCGAGTTACCCGGGGGACAGGGACTCCTGAGGCTGGAGGCGGAGGACGCGGACTCGGAGCAGTTCGGGTCCGTTCGTTATCTGTTCGCGAGCGGCGACGAGCGGTTCAGCGTCCGGGAGGCCACCGGCGACGTGTTCGTCGCCCCGGAAGCCGAGTTCTACCTCGGCGAGTCGGTTCGCTTCGTCGCCGAGGCGGCGGACAACGGGACCCCCTCGCGACGCACTCGCGCGATTATCGACGTCCATGTCGACGGCGGCGACTCGCAACTCGTATTCGATAAACCCGAATACATCGTGGAGCTCCCGGAGAACGCGCCACACGGTACCTCCGTCGCCACAGTGAAGGCGACGCTAAACGGAGACCCTAAAGGAGTGACTTACTCCTTCCCGACTTCCCCGAGCGATGTATTCGATATCGACGAATCAACCGGAAGAGTTACAGTTCGGAACAGCGGTTTACTCGACTTCGAGATTTCCTCGAAGTTTAATATCCCGGTTTCCGCTACCAGCGGTCGTATTCTCGCCTCCGTCGATCTAATCGTTTCGCTCATTGACTCCAATGACAACGCTCCGCAGTTCAGCCAACTCTCTTTCGATCTAAAGACCTACGAAGGTGAACCAGCTGGTACGTTTATTAAGATGTTGAAAGCGTACGACGAGGACAGTGAAGAGTTCGGGCCAGTGGAGTATCAGATAGCGGAAGATAATATGAGACTCCCGTTCCAGGTTATATATCAGTATTTATTAAAAATTCGTTTTTGTTAGTAATTTATACACAATTGTATCAGAATTAAACAGATGACAAAAAAATGTATTATATTGAATGTGTTTATTCGTTTGTTGGATTCATAATCAAGTTAAATTTTTTTATAGCAGCAGATTAAAAGTAATTAAAAATTTTTGTTGTAATTAAATTTACATAAAAATTCATTATTATTACAAAATTATTATATTAAAAATAGTTATTTATATTTATTTTGATTTATTATTTTGGTTTGGTTACTCGATTGGATTAGTAAGTTTGTTTTAATTTATTTTATTTTCTGAAATATTAATTAATTTAAATATAAAAACCTAGAAAAAGCCAGTTTGGTTATAAAGAACATATTAATTTGCGGCGTCTCAGTATAAAATCGTGAGAAATGGTGGGGAAAAAAATGAGAAAAGGTGCAACTTTTAGACAATCAAGTAAATATTGTAATTAATTAGTTATCTAATTATTATTTACGATATTATTATATTATTATTATTATTATTACGATATTTCAGGTCGACAATGAAACAGGTATTGTTACCACCACCATGGTTCTAGACAGAGAGGTGGAGGATTCTTACAGTATCCTAGTAACGGCCAGTGATAAAGGCTCGCCCCCAAAGTCGTCTTCATGTGAACTCCGAATACAGGTAACAGCAGACTATTAAATATTCTATAAATTATTATCCATTACTGCATCAATGCTGTTGTTTATTCTACACCCCACTGCTCTAACTGCTGATGACACCCAATCTCTGGATGGCACATTCACAAGAATGCTACGCCGGGTTCATTGTGTCAAGTACAATGCACACATCTCCAACCAGACACTATATAACATTGGAGGTGTCTCATTGGTTCCCCCAAGCTTGACACTAGAACAAAATCGCCTCCGCTTTGCAGGACATTGCTTTCGCCGTGAGGACCAGCCAGTGCATAATCTTGTACTTTGGCAGCCTCATGGAGTGAATAAGCATGGTGGACAGCCCATGACTTTCTTGAGACGCATCTTAAAGGACACTGGCCTTGAAGATGCGGATGATCTAGAAAATGTCATGGGTGATAGGGAGTTGTGGCGGCGCGATTTTGTCGACAAGCCGGCACAGGATTCTTAATATATATATGTAATGCAGCTGCATTGCAGCATGTCTGTCTATATTAGTTGTAATCTACCCCCCATAATCTCGCACACTCTAGTGTATCAGTGTGCCCACCCGAATGATTTACACTTAGATGAACGAACTTGGCGATTGTGTGTTAATAAAGCAACGAGGATCAAAACTGTAGCGTTTGAAAATCAATATAATATGGTCTTAATTTTAAAACTATTATCCTTGAAATCTCCACTCCCAGGTTCTCGATATCAACGATAATCCACCAAAGTTTCCTCTCTCGTCGCCCCGCGATATTCCCGAAAGCTTCCCGATTGGCTCCACTGTCTCCATGGTAACAGCGAACGACCTGGACCTGGAACCCAAGCTGGTCTACACGTTGGTAGAGAATCCGGGCGGGACCTTCGCTATAGACACACTAACGGGGAATCTAACGTTGGCGAAGTCGTTAGATCGGGAAATTCGAGACGAATACAGACTCCGGGTGGAGGCCACCGATTCTAGGGCCTTCGACTTCGTGCAGGTTCGTTGATACACTGAACTAAAAATCTTGGTCTTGATCTGGTACTGTTCATATCATGTCTAATGAATATATTTATTATTTATTTACTTTTTATTTTGTCAGCAGCTGGTCTAGTGGTGACATTCCTGGGCTTCCAATCAGGAGGCACTGGTTCGATCCCTAGATGGGGCAGCACTGTTTGGGCACAGTGCGGTGGGGCAGCACTACTTGGGCACAGTGCTTTAAATGCTGCAGCGTAGCCCCACCCTGGCTTTCATCCTTCAGTGGTCGAAATAAATGGGAACCAAGGCAACTTGAGAATCAGAGTGGAAGGTTTTACTGTGGAAGAACAACCATGGTGGTGAACAGGCATTCCTTGGTGGCTTAACGAGCCTAAAAGATTCTTCCATTCATTTTGTTTATTAACCTTTTTATCAATGTATATTTTTTCTCCTGTATTTTCCCTCTCAGGTTATCGTCAGGGTTGAAGACATCAACGACAATTACCCCGTCTTCCTCCGGGAAGAATACGAAGAGACCATCTTCGAAGGAACTCCAGCTGAATCATTGGTGCTGAAGGTTGAAGCTACTGACACGGATATAGGGAAGAACGCAGAGATTAGGTGGGTTCACCTACCAAGTTTACCAATTGGAAAACAATATTTTATCAATGTTCATGATCATGAATAAGTAATTGTAGTGTTAAAAGACGCGCAAGACTCCGCTTTCAATGGATATAAGCCACGTATGAAATGATTGAGATTAAATAGTATTTGAATCGTTCGAAAATCACCCTCCACTGAAACCAATAAAATAAATTATCAGAGCACTGCGTAGTGACGTCAAATATGTATCAGCCACTCACAGCGGTTTTTAAAATTGGCTTCCCGCGCTACTTACTTAAACCCGTCATTTCGACCGTTTCCTCGTGTTTTTACAAAAAAACACACCCCGCCACTCGATTCAGGGCCCTTATTCGATTGTTTCTAGCACAACAATTTTATCGCACACCAACCCTCCATCGATCTAGTCAATACAGTTCTGTTATTCTGGTACAACTATTCACCGGATATTCAAAAAAAAATACTTCACTATGTATTTACATCGGGATCCCGTTCCATCGGGATCCCGTTCCAAAAAAGTCGGGATCGGGACCGGGATTGAATTTTTCACAGGGATCCCGATTTTACGTGATCGGGATTCCATTTAATCAACGTGTATTGCGTGTTCCGTATTACGTGTTCCGTATTACGTGTTCCGTATTGCGTATTCCGTCTGTGTAACCTGCTCCTTTCCCTCAATTGGTAACTAAAGTGGTTGCTAACACAAATCTTATTGGGCGAAGGTCGCTTGCGGGCGAAGGTTGAACGCGGGCGAAGGTTGCTCGCGGGCGAAGGTTGCTCGCGGGCGAAGGTTGCTCGCGGGCGAAGGTTGCAGGTTGCACCCCCCCCCCCCCACCCCAGAACCCTTTTTTAGTACTGACTGTAAATTAGTGGTGAATGTTAATATTATTATATTATTATGGTCTACCACTGTAGGGAAGGTAGATGTATATATATGCAAGTTGTCAGTGACAAACAGTCAGTGACTGTAGGGAAGGTCATTTTTATTGCCTCTATACAAAAATTTGAAAATTAGTTGCCTCCCCCTAGCGGCTGGCGGTGTAATTAAAGATTTCATTAAAAACTCATTAATATATATCAATCATAATATATAATCGTCAATAATATATATAATTCTAAAACATACGGAATATCTAACCCACATAATAAATAAAAACAGGCTATTAATATATTTTTAACGCAAGTAAAAATTCTCAAAATACGTAGTAGCACTGTGATAAGATATGAGAATGAGTTCGGGTTAAAATAATAAAAACAGCAATGAGCAACTGGTCTGGATGACTAAAAATTAATAGAAGTTCCCTGGGAGAGGAGGAACAGGGCGCATCGAAGTCGAAGGTCAGTCGAATAAGGAGGAATACCACGGCAACATTTATAGTGTAATATAGAGACGCCGGGTGTATTACACAACGTGCAGATGCAATCTTCATTGGCGTCGGAAGCCGGAGAGGCCTCCCAGTTTTATGTCGCATTCGGGGTTGACAACGCCGTCTATTGCGTTTAAAATAGCTGAAGAGGAAGAGTATTTACTTATTCCACACCATAATTTGAAGTAGAAGGCGCGGACCTTTTGTACTTGTTCTTACATATAGTGGGATGTGAATATGTCACACCCGTGTGGGACAGCTTGCTAGACTACCGAGAGCCACAGTCGTTTATAGCTGAGCCCAATGTAATATGTGACATATTTATTTTTTTTAAGGCTAATTTGATCAGCTTGCCAGACCCCTTTTGTGCAAGTATGCATAGTGACCGCTGGGCCCATTTTTGGATGAGAGACACCGAGATAATTAAACTCACCGACAAATTCGATCACCGAGCCATTATTGTAAAGCAGCACATCATTGTTACATAAACAGTTAGGTGATTTTCTTTACAATATTCAAAGGCAAAGGAAACTCAACTATTATCATTTAATTATTTTATAATATTGTATGTTTTTTTGCCATAGATACAAGATTGGCGCCATAGCAACCGACACCTTCCGGGTCGATGAACTCACAGGGGAGGTGTTCACTAAGCGGATCGTTGAGTTCAACCCGGACGCCGAACGCGTTCAGTTCGTCGTGGAGGCGAGCGACCGAGGTGTTCCGAGTCTCAAAGCTCACGTAGCAGTTTCCGTAAACATCCTTCAGAGAAATGTAGAGGCGCCAAAGTTCCAGTCCCCAGTCTACAAGGTAAGCTGTTTCAGTCAAGGTAAGCTGTTTCAGTAACCCGAGTTGCCAGTTGCCCCGAGAGCTGACTCGGCAAAAAAAGCACCCCCCAACCCCCACTATGGATTACATTAGTAATGCGGAGGTCCGGCCACTAGAGGCCAGTGGAATTACCGGACACAATCGGCCTCACAGGCGTCAGTTATCTCCTGACCGGCTGCCTGTCTCACCCCCTACTGGAGAGAGAGCGGCAAACGATTCTTTGAGTCCCTTTCCTGATGACCTTTCTGGCCCAAACCCTGGGTCACCAGGGAGGCCAGATTGTGAGTGGGAGAGGGATTCTGGAGTTGGAGGCTACTCTCATGTTCCACCCCGACCAACAAAGCCATTGGTGAATCTGAGGCAAGTCACTAGACTAGCCTCAGTAAACACCCTAACACTCGGATCCCCAATGCGACAAGGTGAGCTGACTGCCTTGGCAGATAAGCTTTCTCTTAGTGCAGTGGGTGTTCAAGAGCACCGAATGCAGACTGGACAGACTGATGAGGTTCTGATTAAGGACATGAGGGGCGGGTGGCGACTCGCCCTCGCTTCAGCAGATGATAGTGGAAATGGTGGAATTGGTCTATTGATGAACCCAACTGCACATGCAGCATTGGACAAAATAGACCAAATCTCTAACCGCATCATCCGTTGCCACTTCTCATGTTCTGGAAGACTGGCTAAGAAGTTTCCTAAGGTGGTTCTGATTGTGTGCTACTCTCCAACTAGTGTTGCCCCTGTAGAGGAGGTGGAAAATTTCTCCCAGAATCTACAAGCAGCTACTGATAGAGTGGATCAGCATGCATTCTTAACATTCCTGGGAGACTTTAATGCAAGTCTGCATCAATCACCTACATCGCCCTGGGTCCATAGCGATAGTGTTAACCGAAATTCTGTCCATCTTCAGGATTTTATCTCTGGAAATGGATTGTTTTCGGCTGGAACCCAGTTCAAGAAGCGAACTGGAAAGCTATGGACTCATAGTGGACCCAGTGGTCACAAGTCCCAGATAGACCATATTCTGTTTCGTAGGAAATACAGGAGCTCTATACGAGACTGTAATGCATTTACACTTCGACCCTTCTCCAGTGACCACCGCCTTATTGTGGCCAAGGTAAGACTTAGTCTGCGTGCTAGCAGAACAACGAAATCTGCCTTGCCGCGGCATGACTGGTCCTCTCTGTTGCAACAGCCAAGTGTGAGATCCAGCTTCACCCTACAGCTGAGCAACAGGTATGAGGTTCTTGCCTCTGAGGCGGCAGATCACTGTGAGGGCTATACTGCCTTCACAGAGGCAGTTAAGTTAGCAGCTGCAGAAACAGTTCCTGTATACCCTCGAAACAGGAAACGGGCCCCCTGGACTGACAACAAAATTCAGAAGTGCCGAAATGACCTCTACAAGGCGCAGAAAGAGTCCCGACTCAAACAGACTACAGCGGCCAAGAATGCAGTTAAGGCTGCATCTAGGTCCCTGAACAGGCAGTACTCTGTTAATTTACAGGAGCTAATAAACCAACAGGTTGATGCCATCAATGATGCTGACGACAGCAGGCAATCATCCCAGGCATGGAAATCGATCAACTTGCTTGCTGGTCGAAAAAGCCAACCAACCACCAAGGTTAAGGCTGAATCACCAGCCGATCGCCTCAATGGTTAGAAGGCCCACTTTGAAAAGCTCCTCAATAATGACAGGGTATTGCCTGATAACTTTATAGAAGTAAAAGTGTCTGAGTCTGTACTCCCAGATATTCCCATTGGCGATATCTCCTTTGCAGAAGTGAAGGCTGCTGCAAAGAGCATTAAGACCAATCGTGCCAGTGGAGTAGATGGTGTTCCCCCTGAGGTCTTTAAAATACCTGAGTGTTTAAAGCTCATCTATCCCATCATAGTAGACATGTACCGAACAACAAGAGTCCCACAAGAAATGAAAACAAATAAGTTGGTGCCAGTTCCCAAGAAGGGCAACCTAACACTCTATGGTTATTTTTGGGGAATTTCATTGATCTCGATTGCTGCAAAGCCCAAAATGCCAAAAAGTGAAAAGGCCAAAAACAATTATTCTAGAACAAATAGCAGCATGATTATTAACAATAAAAATAGAAGGGGGGGTGGGCAGGTGGGGGTGGTTCTGCCATAATAATGAGGTTTATTGCCACTGTACCAGCTCCTGTTAATGTTCAACCCATAGAGAGAGAGTTTGTGGGTTCAGCTTATCTGATTTCATTCTGATTAGGTTTCGGTTCGCGAATCTATTCCGATCGGCTCGGAAATCGTCTCGGTTTCCGCCACCGACTCGGAATCTTCCGTCCTCAGGTACGAGTTGCTATCGACCCTGGCGGTGGAGGTCGCGGATACGGCGAGTGGCGACCCGTCCAACGAGTTCGTCGTCGACCCTCACTCGGGGGTCGTCTCGCTACTGCGGGCTCTCGACTACGAGCGAACCCGCGGCTACCGACTCCAACTCCGCGTTGGCGATCTCGGTCGTCCAACCGAGAAGTACGACATAGTCAATGTGGAAGTCGCTGTTACCGACGTGAACGACTGCGTCCCGCGGTTCCCTCCCGGGGAGGTCCGGATAGAAGTCCCGGAAGATCAGCCGGAGGGGGAGGTTGTCCACCAGGCAGTGGCCACGGACTGCGACTCGGAGGTTCTCGAGTACTCGATAACCTCCGGGAACGGCGGCGGAGTGTTCGAGATCGACCCGAGTACCGGCGTGGTTCGGTTGGCCCGCGGGTTGGACCACGACGACCCCGGACGCTCGCGGTACCAGTTTACTGTCCGGGTCTCCGACGGAGCCCACAGCGACGTTCGATCGGTTGTCGTGACGACCCGGGACGTTAACGATAACGTCCCCGTCTTTCCAATGCGAGTTTACAGTAAATCCGTGGCGGAGAATAAACCCGCTGATACTCCGGTATTCCGAGTGGAGGCCGTTGATAAGGACGCCGGCCAGTGGGGAAGGCTGCATTACTCTATAGAGGATGAGTTCACTTCGTTTAAAATCAACTCGGAAACAGGTTAGTGGTTGAGTGGTTTATTTGTTACTGGTTCGTTGAGTGGATAATGGTTAGTAGTTGAATGGTTAATGGTTATTGGTTTTAGTGGTGGGATGTTTTATTGGTTAGTGGTTAAATTATTTTTTTGGTTAGTGGTTGAATGGTTAATGGTTTATTGATTAATAGTTAGTGGTTGAATGGCTTATTGGTGAGTGGTTTAATGGTTTATTGGTGAGTGATTGAATGGTTAATGGTTTATTGATTAATAGTTAGTGGTTTAATGGTTTATTTTATTGGTGAGTGGTTTAATGGTTTATTGGTTGGTGGTTGAATGGTTTATTGGTGAGTGGTTTAATGGTTGGTTAATAGTTGGTGGTTAAATGGTTTATTGGTTAGTGATTGAATGGTTTATTGGTGAGTGGTTTAATGGCTTATTGGTTAATAGTTGGTGGATAAATGGTTTATTGGTTGAGTGGTTTATTGGTGAGTGGTTTAATGGCTTATTGGTTAATAGTTGGTGGTTAAAATGGTTTATTGGTTGAATGGTTTATTGTTGAGTGGTTTAATGGCTTATTGGTTAATATTTGGTGGTTAAATGGTTTATTGGTTAGTGGTTGAATGGTTTATTGGTGAGTAGTTTATTCGCTCATTGGTTAATAGTTGGTGGCTAAATGGTTTATTGGTTAGTGGTTGAATGGTTTATTGGTGAGTGGTTTAATGGCTTATTGGTTAATAGTTGGTGGTTAAATGGTTTATTGGTTAGTGGTTGAATGGTTTATTGGTGAGTAGTTTATTGGCTCATTGGTTAATAGTTGGTGGTTAAATGGTTTATTGGTGAGTTGTTTAATGGCTTATTAGTTAGTGGTTTAATGGTTTATTTGTTAATAGTTGGTGGTTGAATGGTTTATTGGTTGAATGGTTTATTGGTGAGTGGTTTAATGGCTTATTGGTTAATAGATGGTGGTTAAATGGTTTATTGGTGAGTAGTTTAATGGCTTATTGGTTAATAGTTGGTGGTTAAATGGTTTATTGGTTGAATAGTTTATTGGTGAGTGGTTTAATGGCTTATTGGTTAATAGTTGGTGGTTAAATGGTTTATTGGTTAGTGGTTGAATGGTTTATTGGTGAGTGGTTTATTGGCTCATTGGTTAATAGTTGGTGGTGAATGGTTTATTGGTTAGTGGTTGAATGGTTTATTGGTGAGTGGTTTAATGGCTTATTGGTTAATAGTTGGTGGTTAAATGGTTTATTGGTGATTGAATGGTTAATGGTTTATTGGTAAGTGGTTTAATGGCTTATTGGTTAATAGTTGGTGGTTAAATGGTTTATTGGTGATTGAATGGTTAATGGTTTATTGGTGAGTGGTTTAATGGCTTATTGGTTAATAGTTGGTGGTTAAATGATTTATTGGTGATTTAATGGTTTATTGGTGAGTGGTTTAATGGCTTATTGGTTAATAGTTGGTGGTTAAATGGTTTATTGGTTGAATGGTTTATTGGTGAGTGGTTTAATGGCTTATTGGTTAATAGTTGGTGGTTAAATGGTTTATTGGTTAGTGGTTGAATGGTTTATTGGTGAGTGGTTTAATGGCTTATTGGTTAATATTTGGTGGTTAAATGGTTTATTGGTTAGTGGTTGAATGGTTTATTGGTGAGTGGTTTAATGGCTTATTGGTTAATAGTTGGTGGTTAAATGGTTTATTGGTTAGTGGTTGAATGGTTTATTTGTGAGTGGTTTAATGGCTTATTGGTTACTAGTTGGTGGTTAAATGGTTTATTGGTTGAATGGTTTATTGGTGAGTGGTTTAATGGCTTATTGGTTAATAATTGGTGGTTAAATGGTTTATTGGTGATTGAATGGTTAATGGTTTATTGGTGAGTGGTTTAATGGCTTATTGGTTAATAGTTGGTGGTTAAATGGTTTATTGGTTGAATGGTTTATTGGTGAGTGGTTTAATGGCTTATTGGTTAATAGTTGGTGGTTAAATGGTTTATTGGTTAGTGGTTGAATGGTTTATTGGTGAGTGGTTTAATGGCTTATTGGTTAATATTTGGTGGTTAAATGGTTTATTGGTTAGTGGTTGAATGGTTTATTGGTGAGTGAAGTACCAGTAGGCAGTAGATATACTGCCAGACTGCTGTGTATGAAAATATGGGATTGCCAGATGACAAAGTACAGAAGTGCTTATGTTATATATTGAATACTTGACTTTCCATAGGCCTGTAGGCCTACATATATATAAGTATATAATATCACTTAAGGGTAACTTAGATCAACACTGTACACCTCCCCCCATGATCTTTGAACTCAAAAGATCAGAAATAAACAAAAAAAAATCATACTAAATCCTCTAACAAAAATATGGTCCTAAATATATAATCAATACACAATCAATAATCTTGACTCGATATATATAGATATACTCTAAAATAATATACATCCCTTTTCAGTTTTTGATTCTAAATTATATACCATCTTTCATATTCAAAATAGCTTAAACATAATCTATTACAATACAATACAAATTACTCAAAATTAATTCAATCTTCATTCTTAGTCATTTATTGTAATAATCTTAAAAATAATACCAAGGAACATTATTTACTTAATCAATTGTCCATATCGGTTTGGTAACTGTTTTGCTCTGATGCTTCGCCGAAGGGGTAGATCTACAATTACAGTATCTGAAGCCATTTCTTTGTATTTATTATCACTATCATTTATATTGCTATTTATCAAAGGTTCTGGGCGTAAAAAACGCCTATTTCTCAGCAGGATACGACCAGATGGAAATGCAACGTAATAACTATGACCATTATCTCTTATATCAGTTATTCGACCTACTCGATCCCATAACTTTGTCCTGACATCCTGAACAAATACAGAGGTGCCTATGGAGAGAGGTTTGAGTGGATGTGTGTGTAAGTCGTATCTTGATTTTGTCACCCAACGTTTTTTATCCACTATTTTTCTATCAATTTCGTCAAATACTTTATTCCACTGAAAGTCCAAGGCTTCTTTGCTTGCAGGGAGACGAGTGCGCATTAGTCTTCCATATAGTAGTACTGAAGGAGCTGGAGTATCACCATCACGGGGAGTATTTCTCCACTCTAATATTGCTTCTTTGAATCCTTCATGATTTAATTGGCCATTAGTTGAAGTATATTTTTTAATTAAAGATTTCATTGATTTTATACCAGCTTCGGCATGACCATTAGATTGGGGATAATATGCACTACTAAGGGTGTGGTCTATATGCCAATTGTTGCAAAAAGTATTGAACTCTGCTGAAGCATATTGTGATCCACCATCTGATCGCATTTTCACAGGAACGCCTGTATCACAAAACAGATCGATTAGTTTTGAAGTTATTTGGGATGTTGTTGGAGGTTTATTGAACAAAATAACTATTGGCCATCCAGAAAAACGGTCCACATATATGAGATATATATTATTTCCATAGCTACAAAGGTCAGTCGAGACATTTTCAAATGGTCGAGTCGGATTAACATCAAGAGTCATTGGTTCTGGTGCCTGACTGGGTCTATATTTTTGACAATTATGACAGTTCTCAACAGTGTTGGTTATATCACTATTCATTCCTGGCCAATAATATAATCGGCGGGCTCTTTCTTTGGATCGACGAATTCCTTGATGTGGTACATGTAATCGACGCAGAACCTCATTTCTGGCCTTTTTTGGTACAACAATACGATCTCCATACAAGATTAGCTCATTACATATTGAAAGGTCTTTAATTATGTTTTTGAACATAATTAACTCTTGAGGTATCTTGTAACATCCAGAAATAATATGAGAAATAAGGAGTTTATATTCGGTATCTTCACTAACAGCTTTCGTAAATAGAGTGTGCGATGGGTCAATATCATTAGAATTTACTGTAATGACTTCGTTTACTTGAGTGATGATCTCATTTACTTGATCTATATCCTCTTTATCAGGTTGAGATACAGGTGCTCTAGATAGAGCATCGGCAAAGCCATTATTCTTACCCGGTATCCATATAGCAGTAAAGTTATATCCAATAAGCTTTTCTTTGATTCTCTGAAGTCGTAAATTACCTATTTTGTCCAATGTTTTACTATTTAATATGGTGATTAGAGGTTTATGATCTGTGTTAACAGAAAAATTTGGGCAACCTTGTAAATATACTCTGCATTTCGTTACTGCCCATTGAACAGCTAACAGCTCACGTTCAATGACAGCCCAATTCGACTCTGTGGGAGTGACAAAACGGCTTCCACAGGTTACTATACACCAATTGCTGTCATGTTTTTGCATGAGTACATATCCAATACCATCTTTAGAGGCATCTGTGTGTAGTGAAATTGGTAATGTTTTATCGAATGGTTGAAGGGCCGGTAAACAAGTAAGTAAATTTTTGGTTGCATTGAAAGCTTGTGTATGATCATGGGTCCATACAAATGCATTCTTAGGGCTCAACAAACCACGTAATGGTGCAGATATCTGAGCCAGATTTGGTGTAAACATTTGAAGTTGTGTAATAATACCAAAAAAAGATTTCAACATGGAAATGTCTTTTGGTATTGGGAATTCTCTAATAGCTTCCATCTTTAATGGATCACCATGAATACCATTTCGCCCGATGCGCATTCCAATAAATTCCACTTCTGGCTGGGCGAAGATAAATTTATCTTTTGACAATGTAATCTTGTATTGTCTACATCGGTCTAGTATGGATCTCACAACAGTCACATGTTCTTCAAATGTAACTGTATGAACCAGCATATCATCTACAACTTTTTCTACTGAAGGGATTCCAGATATTGCTGTATCTCCCCATATACAATATACATCACCAGTTGAACTAAGGCCCATTGGGGCTCGAAGAAAAACATAGCAACCCCATGGAGTTAGGAATGTTGTATATTTTTGGCTATTGAATTCAAGAGGAACTTGCCAGTATCCTTTCACTGCATCTAAAGTTGAGAAAAACTGACACCCATTATTTAAATTTGCAACGATATCAGCAGGACACTTAAATGGATGTACCGGGCGTTCTATGTATTGATTTAGAGCAGTGTAGTCCACACATATTCGAATCCCACCTCGTGGTTTTTGTATAACCACCATTGGAGAAATCCATTCTGGGGGTTCAGCATCAGATTCTAATTTTTTAATTACTCCTAGTTTGGTCATATTTTCTAATTCTGCCTTTGTGTCTGCCT
>JAUCBJ010005739.1:0-25216 GCA_032718475.1 Nemertoderma westbladi | reverse complement strand
TATTGTATTAGTCAACCAATAAGTAAAGTGATATTAACCTTTATTGGTGTTACAGTGGATTGCGTGGGCTGTACATCATACAGTAGGGGCCTACCATAATTGATGGTTAGGCCCAATCACGCAATCACCTGCTTTAATTTAGTTGTTTGTGATTGGTTACAGCCAACAGCTGCTCTGTTAATTAAATTTAAGTAGTATAAGAAGAGCGATGAAAATGTTTCTCCTATCCATTTGTGCCAGCCACTTCATGTATTTTCAATATGGCAGCTACCCACAAATCGCGTTTTAATCTATCAAACCCTGATTTTACCAAGGTTTGTCCTGTGGGGCACCTCCACGAGGTTGCCATTGTCGGTTCATCCCACCCGGATCATCTCTTTGATTTCATCCAGCGTGAGCCAAACGCTGACAACAACTTTGGGCTCTCCCCGACAGTTGCCAATGTTCGTTTTCAGTGCGGATCGGGTCGTGTATTCGAAACACATAACACCCAGAACATCATGCACTCATGGGAGTGTAATCCCTGTATCATTGTTTTGATGTTTGGAGGGAATGAGCTCTGCGATCCTAACAAGACCGTGGAATTTGTTGCTTCTAAACTAAAAACTCTGATATGGGATTACGCGAGCCTACTACTACTACTAGGATCGGCATGCTGCATTGCAGCTGCATTTTTAAGAATGCTGTGCCGGCTTGTCAACAAAATTGCACCGCCACAACTCCCTATCACCCATGACATTTGCTAGATCATCCGCATCTTTAAGGCCAGTGTCCTTTAAGATGCGTCTCAAGAAAGTCATGGGCTGTCCACCATGCTTATTCACTCCATGAGGTTGCCAAAGTACAAGATTATGCACTGGCTGGTCCTCACGGCGATAGCAATGTCCTGCAAAGCGGAGGCGATTTTGTTCTAGTGTCAAGCTTGGGGGAACCAATGAGACACCTCCAATGTTATATAGTGTCTGGTTGGAGATGTGTGCATTGTACTTGACACAATGAACCCGGCGTAGCATTCTTGTGAATGTGCCATCCAGAGATTTGGTGTCCTCAGCAGTTAGAGCCCAGCATGGACTCCCGTAGAGGAGTACTGGAACTACTGCTGCTCTAAATAATCGGACCTTAAGTTTCCGATTAATTCTCGGTGACTTCCAAATCCTGGAAAGCCTATTCAAGGCTGCCCATGCCTTTCCCTTACGTATTCGAAGGTCCTCACCTGACTTCCGGATCCATGATCCCAGGTAACAGAAGTCGTCCACATGCTCAAGCATACCATCCTTTGAGCTTATGCTCATCCGATCAGAGACTTGCTGAGGACTTTCAAAGTTAACTGTCAGAATTTTGGTCTTTCTGGAGTTAATAAAAAGACCAACACTAGAAGCAGCATGTTCTAATGAGCTGAGGAGCCGTTGGGCTCCCTCTAATGATTCTGAGAGTACTCCTAAGTCATCAGCAAAGTCTAGATCGGTTAGGTACTTGGCAGGATTTCCTCGACTTCTGGAGCCAGTAGGTGGAGTTATCATCACCCCATCATCATTATAATGATCTAAGGACATGCGTAGGACATAGTCAACCACAATAATGAACAAGAATGGTGCAAGTGTGTCTCCTTGGAGGACGCCCCATAACACTTCAAATGGTTCTGTGTCACCGTCAACAGTAGACACAAATGTTGTCGAACCATCATATACTGATCTGATTGCTGCAATAATTTCATCAGGAATCCCATATAATGAAAGTATGCTGAACATACGTGAGCGAGAGACTGAATCAAAGGCCTTGAAGAAGTCAACAAAGATAACAGCCAGATGCCTGTCTTTCTTTTTTGATAACTCTTCAATTATCCTTCTAAGTGCCAAAATGGGCTCCATGATCCCACGACCTTTACGGAACCCATTCTGATTTCCACGGAGCAGTCTCTCAATGGGATCCCTGATGCGATTTAATAGAATCCTATTGTATAGCTTTGCAGCAATCGAGATCAATGAGATTCCCCGAAAAGAACCATAGAGTGTTAGGTTGCCCTTCTTGGAAACTGGCACCAACTTATTTGTTTTCATTTCTTGTGGGACTCTTGTTGTTCGGTACATGTCTACTATGATGGGATAGATGAGCTTTAAACACTCAGGTATTTTAAAGACCTCAGGGGGAACACCATCTACTCCACTGGCACGATTGGTCTTAATGCTCTTTGCAGCAGCCTTCACTTCTGCAAAGGAGATATCGCCAATGGGAATATCTGGGAGTACAGACTCAGACACTTTTACTTCTATAAAGTTATCAGGCAATACCCTGTCATTATTGAGGAGCTTTTCAAAGTGGGCTTTCCAACCATTGAGGCGATCGGCTGGTGATTCAGCCTTAACCTTGGTGGTTGGTTGGCTTTTCCACCCAGTAAGCAGATTGATCGATTTCCATGCCTGGGATGATTGCCTGCTGTCGTCAGCATCATTGATGGCATCAACCTGTTGGTTTATTAGCTCCTGTAGATGTCCTAGCAAATGTCATGGGTGATAGGGAGTTGTGGCGGTGCAATTTTGTTGACAAGCCGGCACAGCATTCCTAAAAATGCAGCTGCAATGCAGCATGCCGATCTTAGTAGTAGTAGTAGTAGTAGATTAGCAGAGTACTGCCTGTTCAGGGACCTAGATGCAGCCTTAACTGCATTCTTGGCTGCTGTAGTCTGTTTGAGCCGGGACTCTTTCTGCGCCTTATGAAGGTCATTTCGGCACTTCTGAATTTTGTTGTCAGTCCAGGGGGCCCTTTTCCTGTTTCGAGGGTATACAGGAACTGTTTCTGCAGCTGCTAACTTAACTGCTTCTGTAAAGGCAGTATAGCCCTCACAGTGATCTGCCGCCTCAGAGGCAAGAGCCTCATACCTGTTGCTCAGCTGTAGTGTGAAGCTGGATCTCACACTTGGCTGTTGCAACAGAGAGGAGCAGTCATGCCGCGGCAAGGCAGATTTGGTTGTTCTGCTAGCACGCAGACTAAGTCTTACCTTGGCCACAATAAGGCGGTGATCACTGGAGAAGGGTCGAAGTGTAAATGCATTACAGTCTTGTATAGAGCTCCTGTATTTCCTACGAAACAGAATATGGTCTATCTGGGACTTGTGACCACTGGGTCCACTATGAGTCCATAGCTTTCCAGTTCGCTTCTTGAACTGGGTTCCAGCCGAAAACAATCCATTTCCAGAGATAAAATCCTGAAGATGGACAGAATTTCGGTTAACACTATTGCTATAGACCCAGGGCGATGTAGGTGATTGATTCAGACTTGCATTAAAGTCTCCCAGGAATGTTAAGAATGCATGCTGATCCACTCCATCAGTAGCTGCTTGTAGATTGTGGTAGAAATTTTCCACCTCCTCTACAGGGGCAACACTAGTTGGAGAGTAGCACACAATCAGAACCACCTTAGGAAACTTCTTAGCCAGTCTTCCAGAACATGAGAAGTGGCAACGGATGATGCGGTTAGAGATTTGGTCTATTTTGTCCAATGCTATGCTGCATGTGCAGTTGGATTCATCAATAGACCAATTCCACCATTGCCACTATCATCTGATGACGCGAGGGCGAGTCGCCAACCGCCCCCTACGCGAGCCTGGGTGGTGTTGTTCTGTGGTTGCATGTGTTTCCACGTTTCATGGCTCGAAATGGGCTTGCGTTGCAGGTGGATTTTGAAGAGAGAAGGGTGGCGTTGAATGCAGAGATGGACTCGTGGTTGTGTCGGACATGCACTGCCTCCGCTATCGTCCTGCAAGGATGTTTGCACGTGCCGACCCGGGGTGCCCTGGATCATCTGAGTGATATGGGGCAGTGGAAGCTGTACCATGCCGTCAGGCATGCGCTTCTTACTGCAGTGTGGCGCCTGCAGTAAGATAGCAAACAGGGCCCTCGGGCATTGCATTGCCCCATTATTGGGGCATTACTCCTGCCTGCCTGCCTCCCTTTGTTACTTTGAAATGGCCTGAATGTGAGGCCTTTCGAAGGATTAATGCAGTATGGTAATTGTACTGTAAAGGGTTATGATTTTGTTTACTTGTTAAGTATTTCTTAATATTGCTTAAACAAGTAAACATGTGTAAACAAATAAATCAAACATAATATTAGGCATATACAATTCTTATTGTAGCCAACATTTCACATTTTTATTGGGGTATTTACACTAAGAATACATGCTTGCAAGTACCGGCTACACCGGACTGCTTCTAGCTCTACAGTATGCATATGATCGTTGAATCTGAGGATGTTGATCTCAGTTAAATAGGATTTACCTCAATATTAGTTTATTGTTTTGTTGTATCTCAACAAGACTCTTTAACCCGATTTTTTTACTAATCCATAAATTATCAGGCGTACATGTACAAGTAGGTGGCGGTGTGAAATTAACACACATTTAACTCAGACCCCCCACCCCCCCCCCCCCCCCCCCCGCCCGTTTTCTTGACTTCTGGACGTACTGTAATAGAGATTTTTCCGTACCGGATATGTGTAATTGATTAATGAAACAATAATTGATTAATTTCCCTAAGTTTGAACTATTCTGTTATTTCCTTTTTAGATTGTTGCAATAGCTACCCAATCGCTTATCTTCCAACAATTACACTGACTTGTTTCCATGGCTAACTATAATCATTTTCAGATTCATCAACATACATTTGATATTTTTAAATTCAATGCTGGTAAGTGATACCGGTTAGCTAACAGTAACTCATCAGAAGAAATTAATGTCAGTTTAAATCTCTCTGTCTGTTTTAGTAACTTTTAAATTGTCTTTTGTTGATCTTAACCTGTTTTTATTCCCGATTTAGGTTTGATATTACATATATCTTACTGCTGTTCGTTTCGGTAACTGTTCGTTAAGGTTTATAAGGTTATTAATAAGGTTTATTGATACTGTAATAAATGCTATTATAGTAATCGTATAATTTGAGATTTTTAGCACTGTCGCCTACATTTTAAATGGTTTTCTCAGTAACGAGGTATGTTTCCTCAATTGGTAGCGGGATTGTATTGTATATTGGTTTGGTTAGAAAAACGTGCATCCGTAACCTGCTTCCTTCCCTCAATTATTTTGGTTGGAAAATACCTCCTTTGTAACCTGCGCCTTTCCCTCAATTGTTAACAAGATTGTTTTTATTGTTTTGGTTAGAGTTGCTCGTCTCTGTAACCTGCCCCCCCCCCCCCCCCCCGTGCATTTCCCATTGTAATATAAAGTAACGGTAAATACATTACATACAACAGGCATTAGGTGGGTGAATTTGGAAGAGTGATTTGCCACGACAGTGTTAAGGAATACTGGAAATCTCTATTTCCAACAGGTAATGAAGCTGTTTTTATATTATGGAACAGTAAACGTGGTATATCAACTTCTATCAAATCTGATGCACCACCAAGCATTGTGAAAATGGGTGATGGAAGTGATTGGCATCTACAGTTTTTAAGAATAACAAAACGTGCAAGCGAAATAGCTCTAGGCACAAGTTGGAATGTTAATGTCTTGTTTAGTCACGGTACAGATATCGCTAATAAATTTTGGGAGTTTTCCAATACTGTTAAACCCATGCGAAGTGATGAGAATTCTGTACATAATCGGCACATACTTAATAATTGGACAATTGCTGTTTTTTCAAAAACTGAGGTTTTGGGTATACAAAATTATAGTGAGGAATACTTTCAGTATATGGGTGGAAAGCCAACTGTAAAATGCCGTGAGCATAAATATCCTTTAACTAGAGATATTTTAGCTTCTGGAAACAAATGCAACTAGAGATATTTTAGCTTCTGGATACAAATGCAGTGTGAATACAATAAATATTTTATGTAAACGCAAATCAGCGCATAGATGTCCTGTTCAAAATTGTACTGCAGCCTTATGCAAAACGCATTGGACTGCTGCTGAAAATATTTTGGTTGATCAGCATCCAGATGGACCATTTTGATGTGATGCTAAATGTACTATTAAAATATGTTGATACACGCTATATTTTGAAACGTGGTTGGGACCCTTTGGTCGATTCAACATCAATTCAACCAATACCAGTGTTAGCCACTCGAAATCCTCTTGATGAGGTTAGCAGCTGGAAAAATGTTCAAGTGTTGTCTGCTTTAATTAAAAGGCGTGGGATCCCGAAATATTTTTATACACATTCCCTAGGCATGGATACACATTATGGTGTAAAGCCAATTTTTAAACAAGTTGATGATTTTACAAAATTTAAAGATCTTGACCATGAACCTTCGCATTTCGAATTTAAAAAATCTGTAACTGATGCAGCATTGGTTACATTAACCCGAGCTTGGCAGCGTGAAATTGAAAACCATTTTGACTATATTGAAAATTCTCATGAAGAGGTATTGGGGCCAAAGCCCGAGATATGGCACACCTGTGAATGGCAAGGTTACCGTGGTAATCAATGTCATGTTCATAGTTTGATATGGACAGATGACACTGATGAGAAAGTTACAGTACAGGCCACCAGAAAAAGCAGATTTCATCCAATGTGATCACATGTGAACACATTTGTTCAAGTCATCTGATTGGCAGGTTATGGCGAGTTATCTTCTAGATCACACAGCAGGAGGCTAACATGCTGGGACCGACAAAGGCTTTGTGTGCGGTGCGCCTGTATGTCTGATATCAGGTAGATGAGAGAGCCCACAGGGCGTAACATTGTGGACATGGGCTGTATTGGTAGAGAGAGAACTACATACAAGACCACATGGAGGTTCATGGAGTGTATGGGAGTGGATGGGTATGTGGATGGAGGAGCCTAGACCATTGAATAATTAATTTAGTGCAGGGAGATGTCGCGCCATTAGTCTGACACCGAGAGGGCACAGAGAAACACCAGAAGATGCCTTAATATCACTAACTATAGGCCTGCCTACTAGACACTATTAACCACACACTATAAAGGTAAACAAAATCCTTATCGCATTTCCAGCTGCAGTTAGTGACAGTTCGCGGAAAACTACAGAGAGTTTCCAGATTACTAAGCGTTTCAAAAGTATTCAATTGTATCCTTTGCCGAAAAAATTTTGGTTGTTGCCAATTCAATTATGTTCAATTGTCCCATTCAACAACATTACATTACACTGGTACACATTTGATAAAATGTGTTCACAATTGTACAAATCTGCGTTTTCTGGTGGCCTGTACTGTATAATTATATTTATAATATTTAATTATATTTATATTTATAAAGTCAATTAATTCGAGCTAAATGCTGAAATATGCTTTATTAAATGTGCTAATAAATGTATTTCAGTTTGTACACCTAAATGTTTCTAAATTTAATATTTTTACTTACCGTTATGCTATAAACAATAATATTTCTCAGTGTACACTTCAAATTTGGAGACAGGAAAGGGGTCGGGAGGGGGGGGGGGGGGGGACTTCTCAATGTTAAATTATCAATTAAAGGAGAGTAGCAGGTTTCAAAATTTCAAGGTTAATAAATATCTTAAGCAATAAACTTGTGTAATTGGAATAGGTTGCAGTTTTATTTTCGAAAACTATCAGATCTGCTGTTGTTTTCGTTGATTTCCCCTTGGAACTGATACACTTTGATTACGTTTGTTTCGTCCTTAGAGAGGACTACATCGCCTCAGCCACGTCATAATATCTACTACATCAACCCATCATCCGAAGAAAACTTGGGAAATCCCAGGCGTGGATCTCAAATAAATAACGGCAAAAGAAGTAAAAAGAAAGGAAACAGGGGAAATCCCAGCCGTGGATTAGGACAAACCGGTACGAACTCGACATCTGGACAAGGCAAAAGTAGTAAAAAGAAAGGAAACTGGCGTAATCGCAACAAGAAAGGAAACTGGATTTTTCCGCAATTTATTCTTATTTCCAAGTCATTGTCTCAATATTTCCTCATTATTATCATTTTC
Source organism: Nemertoderma westbladi (assembly GCA_032718475.1). Taxonomy (NCBI): domain Eukaryota; kingdom Metazoa; phylum Xenacoelomorpha; order Nemertodermatida; family Nemertodermatidae; genus Nemertoderma; species Nemertoderma westbladi. Next base: position 17,315 of record JAUCBJ010005739.1, on the reverse strand, counting down.
ATCCTCTTCTTCACTTTCCTGATCTTCACTTTCTTCATCTTCTTCTTCATTACTTTCCTTATTTTCTTCGTTCTCTTCATGACCTTCACTTTCTTCATCCTCTTTCTGACCTTCACTTTGTTCATCCTCTTCCTCACCTTCACTTTCTTCATCCTCATCCTGTTCTTCACTTTCTTCATCCTCTTCTTGTTGTTCACTTTCTTCATTCTCTTCCAGACCTTCGCTTTCTTCACCCTCGTCCTGACCTTCACTTTCTTCATCCTCTTCTTGTCCTTCACTTTCTTCGTTCTCAACCTCACTCTCTTCAACTTTATCCTGACCCTCACTATTTTCATTCTCCATCTCATCGTCCTCTAATTCATCTTTCTTTCTTTTTTTTCTTTTCATCTTCTCTAAAAATATCTTCGGCTTTTTTAAATTTCTTTTGTAACGTATCCATTAGTTTATCCTTTCTAATGATGACAATCTACCTGTTCGCGCTTTCAGACCTTTGGCAGTTTAACCCGCCAAATTAGGATGTCTTCTAGATAATAAATCGCTTTAGCCTCTAACAAGTATTTGATTCACTACACTAGTTGAAACCAATCTGTGCGCGATCATTCACCCGTTGGATATACCCGGGAGATTGATTTCGACAGCTTAATCGTATTGCTATGTAAGCCTAATGTATTATTCGACTGACAGTATTATATAATCTCTGACAATATTATTCACCTTCGGGAAATATTAACAGTTCCTTTAGGACGTGGCACTCTATCTATATAAACAGAGTTATGACTTAAACTACTCACAACGATATGGCTTAGTTACAATTCACATATATGGCGCATTCTTTAGGAAATGCTTCGTTATCAGTCTCACTCATACACAATGCTGCACAATACTGCACACTGATATGCCGATCTTCACTGATTTTAGTCACATATAAAAGGAACACGGACCGAATCATGTAGGGTCTATCAAATAACATTAGATTCACTTCAAACCACTCAACATAGGTCGCAATCATTTATCTGTAACCCTTCTCTCTTACCTTCGGTATATCAAGAATATTGGGTTTTCGGGGTTATTTGTCGTTATTCCAAATATAATAATTCATCAACCATATTATGAAGAACTGACAGTAAATAGCAGTATAACAATATAAAAGTATGCACAGTGTTACACAGTATGCAGTGTATGCAGTACTGCAGTATGCAGTATGCAGATAACGGATATATGTCCTTATAATTAAGCCTACTAGTGTAGGGCTAAAGCAGAAAAGCACAAAATACTCCAAAGCCGTTCTTCCTGGCTTAGAATCACCAACAACACTGATAAGAATAACTATAAGAATACCAGCTACCCTTATTCCACGAAGCTCCCGTCCAACACAGAGAAAGAGCAGTGAGATAGGAAAAATTCAGTTCAGTAGCTCTGTGATAGGTCAAAATCAAAGCCAACTCAAATTCTATTGGCAGATACAGAAATAGGGCTATGGGGCAACGTGGCAATATCAGCCGTTAGCCGTCATCATGGTAGCGACACTGTTTTCAAGAGTATCGAGCTTTTTACGTCACGAAATTACAGATTATGTCCTCTAAAGTACAAATACAGAAGAAATGGTTTTTATGTCCTCCAAAACACCAGTACAGCAAGGACACGGCCTTCTTATGCCTGGTAAACCAACCACAGAGTACTTTACGGGGATAATAACCGGCTAATTACGCAAAAGCTTTTACACCGCTCCCAGAAAATGGGATTTAAGTCTATAAAATATAACAAATCACAGTTTCTAAAATATAAAGATACTCTAAACAGTTAGTCTTTCTTGCGCAGACGGCGTTTACGCAGTTTTTTGAGGCTAACAAGAGTCCTTTTCTCTTTGGGGCGAGCCACTTTACTAGGAGGGCTATAAATCCTGGGTGAAGGGTGCAATATGATTGCATCAGAAGGTGTAGGATTATGGTCGGGGTATCCGCCGTTTCGATATGCTTCTCCTCGAGCTGATTTTCCTCCGCTCGTAGCTGGATACGTTCATCCAAAACTCTCGCAGAGAATAGGGTTTTCTAAGCTTGATATCTTCTTAGAGATTCGAGATTTCCCAATCGAACTGAGATAAGGCCAATTCGTTTATCGATTGGACTTACTGTTATAACTTACGTTTATCTGAACAAACGCAGGTTTCTTTTTTGATCTTTATAGAATAGCGTTTAACTCGTTTCGTACAACGCTCTCCTTCACCTTGATGAAGGGTTGTATCGCGTTAAACGGGGACGACCATACGGTTGGATAGTGATATTAGGTGTCCGCGTCACAATCCGGCTAGGTAAGATGGACGGCTAGCTAGAAATCACTGTCGGAGTGTTACCGATTAATTGTTAGGGTAGCACTAGATCTTGAACAGTGAATACAGTCCGCGAGGATCCGCGACACCACCAGGATCGCAGGTCTGAGGTCCAACTAAGGAATGAGGAGGTTTGACCGAGTATTCCGGGACTCTGATCGTAGGTTTACTCCCGGATCGTTCGAGCCGAGTGAGCATAGGTGATACGTCAACAAGTTTCGGTTTCCGTGGATGTTTATGTCTTTCCGTTTATTAGTTGGGTCTAGGGCATTTACCGTAATAATACCAAAGACGCACGTCTGGTAAGGTAAACGCGGGTGATATTTATTTGTTGTTACAATGCTTCTATCAAGAATTCCAAATATACGTTGGAGTTACCGCGTCCATTTGTTTCTTTAGTGTCTTTTCTTTCGAGTCGATTTCGAATAGAATTTTCGCATTCGAATTTCAGTTTATGGTTCCGACTCCGCTGGGCAGGATATATAGTCGACATAGTCCGTATTGTGTAAATCGATAGGATGACTAGTAGTGAAGAAGCCCATATACGTACCATTACGCTGAGTATATCGAGCAGCGAATTTTCTATAGTCCAACTCACGCGTGAGCTGCTCTTGGGACATTGGCGGTTCGATATAACGACCATCGTCCTCTGCAGCAGTTGGACTAACGTCGCCGCGTATTAAGCTATCAACAAACGCTTGTAAAAGTAGAGTATATCGCTCCCCGATACCAAGACCATCTTCTATCAACTCCGTCATAACTGCTATATATGAGTTTATCCATATTATAATGAGTCCACATTTAGGCGAGCGGGCGTCGCTGCCTACCCCAATCAACCCCCGGACAGTACGAGATCCTCAGCGCCGATGTGTCGTCGCCGCTGTACTTTCGCCAACGACGTAGCCGCACAACGACAACGACAACCGGCACAAGTCACTCAACTGTCCGTCCCAAAGGCTTAGATGTACTTCAGGTTTTCCTTGGAGAGTTAGGTTACTTTTACGATTGCGACTAGCTACTGTAAACACACTTTAGCAGTAACATTCACCTATAAACTCACAAATACCACACAACTGGTCACAACTACACACATTCGGGCCATTTGTCCGTTAGTCAATGCCTTCCAGAATGTCACTGTATTATTATGTATCCTTGGATACTAGTAGTGCGCTATTTATTCCCTATGCTATTCAATGGGACAAGCTTTCTATTGTTCTTTTAACTCAATTCTAATTCTAGCGTGGTTGTTGCTATGGTGACATTATGTAAAGCTAGCGGTAGAATTAGGGTAATTCCAATGCATACAGATCTGGGATGTTATTTAATAGTATTCTTTAATAGTCAATGTTCTGTTTTATACATGACTTTATGAATTTTATTGGCTATTGACTATGTTTGGGAGACTTTCGCACACTCATACACATAATAAGATAAATCTCCGCTCCCTTGATCTATTAATTAATGGAATTTTGGGAATGTTATAAATTGCGTAAAAATGGCAATTTATTAAATTCATTAAAAGGCATGAATTTAAATTTATTCCCTGAAATTTTATTATTTGATTAAATTGACATATTTTGATTCTAGAATATGTCTGGGGACACAAGATCCTTAATTCTATGACAATTGTCTTCTTAAGAATATCGGTAAATGCTACGATATCTTAATTGACTAGAATTGCTGAAGGATCTGAATTTTACAGATTTTGATTTATTAGATTTGCAAATATTAAATAATTAATATTTGAGATGGGCACCGATTTATTCCAGAACTTGTCTGGGGACGTTAACCACTGATTCTAGAATTTGTCTTTCAAGTATATCGGTGGGTGCCGCGATATCTTAATCGACTAGAATTACAGATGGTCAAAGGGTTTAACAGATTTATTTTGCGTTATACGCTACTGTTAAAGGGACATCACGCTACTATATGTATTATTTAATATACGGTATGAGAGCAATATCGCACGAAGCAATGTCAGTGTGAAGAGGCAAGTCGTTTCCAAGGTCTACCCAGAGCTTGGTTTAGCCGAGACACGAGGATCTGAACTTTGCATTCCTAATACTCTGCCTACCAATAATACTTAAATATAGTAGTGGCTTTATTGTACTTTAATAAGTACGGACATTTCATCTTACTGTAGTTACGTATTTATAATATAATACGGACAGTAAGGAAAGAGAAAAATAATTATTTCTTCGCCGTCGCACTAAATATAATATAAGTAATTACGTACGTAATAAACACGAATATATTGCACTATTCTACAAAATAATCGCTAAATAATATTCTACTAAATTAAATAAAACGATTATAATAAAATTACATAGATAAATACATACATAAATATAAAAATAATAAAATAATATAAAATAATAGAGTCACACACCCACTCCATATGTTGTTACGTTATGGAGTCCCTAGATGTTTGAAGGATTAGGGAGGTGGTCGTGGGAAGAGAATCTTGCCTTCCACAGTTTCCGGAGAGTCCTCCATTCCCTTCCGGTAAACACAAACGACCGACTGGGTGATTGAGTCGCTGCATCCCGAATACAATTCCAGGTTTCCTCTTCGTCCTGGAATAGTGACGATAGAAACATCGCTCTAGGTACACGACGGCCTTACAAAGCCGATTCCAGGAGCTATAGTGGTCCGTCGCTCCCTGCAGGAGAGGTGAGAGTCCCTGCGAGACGTCTGATGTTCCAGAGCTCCAATCGCTCTCTCTGATCTTCATGAAGGATCCACTCGCGGTGGGGAGGTCCAGATCCACGGCGTCGTCCCTGGCAATATGTAATACCGACAGATCTATCCCGGGTTCAAATAACTCCGATCCACCCGTCCGGGTTTTAGGTTTAACTTTCTCCGCTCCCTTGGCTGGTCTAATCTCAGTCGGAGTAGGATGGGGAGGCCATTCATCCTCCTTACTCAGGAAGTCGGGTTCACCTAACCGGTCTATAGTATCTGTCAGTTCTTGAGGAGTTGCTCCTCTGGAAGCGATGTCAGTTGTATTCATCGTCTTGGGGCAATATCTCCATTGATCTACATTGGAGTTAAGATTGTCATTATCTGAGGAGTGTTGTGTTCCCTCAGTTGGGTCGTCTCCCTCACTAGTATCGTCTTCCCATTCACTCACCTGGCAGACGCGATCTTGAAGCAGTCTTTCCCTGAGCGTTCTACGGGAAGGTCCAGTCAGTAAGGTACCAACCTACTCTAGTTCTTACCGCATAGGTCTGAAGTGGTTGCGGTTGAGTAGGTCGTTTCTCTAATGTCTCCAGCGCCTCATGCGCGTTTTGGCCGATGAGTATTTGCACTCCAGGATAATCAGTCTGGAATCGAGGTATCTTAAGATGTTGGATGCTCTCATCCTCGTCCCAATTATAAAGGTCTGCTTGAGTAGTAGCGAAGTTCTTTATTGCCACCATTTTGACTGACCTTATACTGTGTTCTCCTAGTTTATCCTGTGGAGTGGACAACTCACCTGTATAATAGTCGGCAGCCACAGCAGATTTCCAAACCTGCATGATCCCTGACATGTTTAGCTTGGTTCGGAACTTGGGTTGTCCAGCAAAGATGTCTTCGGCTAGTTCTTTATCGATGAATGTTCCTGTGCTGCCGGAGTCCAGGAGGGCGTTCACTATATAGCTCTTCTGAGGTCCGTGGACCCGTAACTGGACTACAGGAAATTCTCGGATTCCTATATTGGAAGTTGGCGCTTTCCAAGATGGTTGTTGATCGGAAGTAGTTAAGGTAAGGTCGCTGTCTGTGTCTTTCTCATGCACGAGTGCTCGATACACTGCGGTGGTGTTTATTAGGTAACAGGTTTCGTTTTGGTCGGAGAATTCGTCCGTATAGAATCCTTCCATTTCAGAACTTTGGTCGGAGAATTCGTCCGTATAGAATCCTTCCATCTCAGATTGATCAGTGTCGTTCACATCACTGAATTGGACATGTAGTTCGGACTCACTTACCTGACTCGGGCTGTTTCGTTCGAATTCCGTGTGCAACAAGATATGATGTTTTGCGCCGCACTTTGCACACCTTGCGTCGGAGTAACAGGTTCGCCGTTGTTGTCCTCGTCTGAGGCAATTATAACACAACCGCTTATCCCACATGACTTCACGTCTATCCTTTAGTGATTTCCTCAGGAATTTATCACACGCATTTAAACGGTGGGGCCCGTCGCACAGCACACATTTCGGCTTGATGTTACTTACTTTAACCTGTGCTATGTGGTGCACACTTGTTCTTTCCTCGGGCTTTCTCACCTGAATTCTTTTAGGAGACGTAGGAAGGGTTTTTTGTACCGGTTCCCTTCTGTCATTGGGTCGGGACTCGGATTTACTTACCTGATCTTTAGGCATTTTATTGACATAATAAGATCTGTCAGTGTCTTTCCCGCTGTCCTCTCCTTGAGAAGTTTGGCTTTCACCGTCGTCGGCATAACATACTGGTGTTACCCTTCTCCTAGAAACGGGTTTCTCACTTACCTTGTTTTCCAATGTCTTCTCTCTGGACTGCCTTAGGAGCTGTAATTTCACTTCTCTATCTAAGAATGACATGAGATCAGTCATGGTAGGGTCTCGTCGTTGTTGTTCCATCATATATAACACCTTCTTGTCCCAGCGTGTACCTACTCCACCCTTGGGCAAAGTAGATGCTAAGGCTCCTACAACCATAGAATTCTGGTATTCATGAGACTTACCTAACCAATCTAGTTGTCTACAGATCTCCTGAATCTCATCGGAAAACTCTATAATCCCGCTGCTAAGAAACTTTCGGGGCGCCATTAATTTCGCATATAAATACCTAGCTATGTTAGTCTTATTACCATACCTGATGTTTAATGTATCCCAAACTTGTCTTAATCCGTCTGGATGTCCAATAAACTTTAACGCCTTAACTTGGGAGATCCTTCCAAGCACTCGATGAGGAATCTAAGTTTCTCTCCATTAGATAGTACAGAGTTCTGAATGTTATCTTTATAATATTCATTAAAAGGTAACCATTTCATCTCATCTCCATTGAACTTGACGATCTCTCCCACCTTCACCACTTGCCGGGCTTTGGTTCTAGCCATTTGACGCGTAAAACTTTCTTGGACCATCGTGTTATTTAATATCGAATTATCGGTATATAAATTTCTCGGATTATGATCAGTTCTATAGGGAATATCATTATCAACAGGTCTATAATTACCCTTAATAGGGTTCACTATAGGAGTTTCTACTTCGCTAGCAGTATATATGCGTGTAGGCTCCACGCCTTGCGCATGAGATACTTCAGACCTAACAGGTTGACACATTGTTACAGAGGGTGGTGGTATACCTCTTTGAGTATTTACTAATTTATCGCGTTCTAACGCGATACTTTGCTGCACTTCTTGCAACTCTAGCCTACTTTCCCTTACTGTGCCCTTGAACTGCTGGACAGTCTCCTGCATCTGTCCGAGCAGGATATCCATCCCCCGCCGTCCCTCGTCCACCCATTCGACCGCCGAAGCGGGAGTCGCCAACGTTGTAGCGGGCGGACGATGGACAACGGGCGACAAATTATGAATATTTCGCTCGGGACCCAGGACCTGAACTGTCTCTGGGGCAGTTCTACGGGGCACAGGTAGCTTAGTGCTATGCAGAGGGAATTTAGAGGTAACTTCAGGGAGCACAGGGGTGTCTATCACCGAAGGGGTGATTTCGAGAACAGGCCTAATTATTTCAGGCTCATCTACTATAGTAGGGAGTCTTTCTATACTTTACTATACTTCTTTTTCTTCACATTTTGAGCTATATTTGAGCTAACTAAATAGTAACATTATAAGAATAACATTAATATTCCCATAGTAACGGGTTGTTATGCCAGTTTTAAAAGAATGATGTCACTTAGAGTCGACCAACACCTATCTCCGCTCCACTATATCAAAGTATGGTCTAGAAAATGTAGTTTTGGCTAAGAACTGCATAAAAGTAAAGTAAAGTTATATTCAAACGTGTAAGAAGAAACACCCGAGGCAACAACCCAAAGGCTCCATTCTCTTGGCTATTATCTGTAACACAGGGAAGGCACCACACTACTCCCAAGGTCAAGTACTCTGGTTATCTAACCATATTCTTTACTCCTTAACTCATGACAGGTTGCCATTAGCCTACAGTACAACTGGAAGCTAGCAACAATTTGGCTGTTCTGGGGCTTGAACACCAGACCTTCCACTTAGAAGACCGGTTAATACTTTTTTTTTACTTTACTTTAATATTAAAACGTTTGAATGTCTGTATTAAAAAGGAAACCGCAGAAAGGAGCGAATGTATTTAAACGACATTCTTAGATATCTTTTTTTAACATTTAGAAGGAAGGAACTGGAGAAACGCCTCACTGCAGTACGAGGTAGTACGGTACCTTGCAGCCTATATAAATACAGGCCAAACTAGACCTATCTGCAGGGCTGCAGGCTGCAGACCTGGTACGGTGCGACTCTGGACTGTGACACTATGTAGGCCTACTGCACCGGTACCTCTTCATTTGCCGTGGAAATTGAAAGTTTAGTCATAGGTCAGTGCCGTCAGTATAAGTCGTCAGTATGAGTATGACAATGAGGTGATTAATGAGACATAAATAGGCCTTGCTGTCTAGTGGAGCACAGCCCAATAATAATGAAACATGAAATACAAAACGCCCAATAATAATGAAACATGAAGTACAAAACTAGTTGGTGGTCTGAATACCTGAGTTACACCTGATGTGACACACAACAGACCTAAGATGAGTACAGCAGCATTACCGGTTCCTATGTTTGTATGTCAGTATGTAACACTTCACTACTTCTAAGAGGGAATAACATGGTTATTTTGCCCTAGGGCAAAATAACTTTTTTGGCCGTATACACCAGCTCAACCTCACCAGAATCGAAACCACCCATGCTGGAAAAACCATCATTCGCTGTCTCCTCCTCGCCTAGTGTCAACGGTAAACATTTGAAACCGGCACCATCGTTTGCTTTTTCATTAAACATAATTCCATCAACATCCATTATAAATATATACAAAGTGCAAAGAATGAATACAGCCTTTTACTGTTTTTGGTTTTAGCCTATTTATTAGTTAGCCTACAATTTACACATCCACAGAACCAGGTTAATTAAAATAAAATTATACATATCGACTTAAGTCTGTCACATACGGTCAGGCGGCACACGGTGGCCCACAGCGGCCAGGCGGCCATACGTAAAATCTTTAATTTCATAAAAGGCTTCAATTAAAGTATTTATGTGGATTTATACCTCCCAGCCTCCTGACCAACCTCAACCGCGTAAATAAATTAATAGACTGTTCCTTTAAAGTAATTATGCGGATTTCTGCAACAATCGTGAAAATAATTGGAAAGTGAGACCATATTAAACACAACGCATTTCTTTGTTTTATATTCAGATATTAAAGAAACACCTCACGGTCCGGTTATTTTTCTTAGATCAACATATAGTCAATTGTGCCGGAAATAATATAATTATTTATTTAACTTACCGGTATATTAGGCATATATTAATAAAGTTAATTATTGTGAATTCCAATAATTATCTTAATTACTTTAATTATTATTAATTATTTTATGTGTACTTCGAAGCTGCCTGAATGAATTAATTTATTTACACTATTGTTACAGAAATACGCGTAAATACATCAATGGACATTCTCCTACAGTATAACTGTATAAATTTATTTACGCGGTTTAGGTACAAATCCACATAAATACTTTAATGGAAGTCATGAAATTAACGTTTTTACGTATGGCCGCTGTGGACCACTGTAGTCACAAAATACAATTTCAAATGTATTACATACATTACACATTAAAATGGTCACACAAAATAAACTGAATAAAAACAGAAAACATTAAACTATCTGACCAAAGATACATGGCACAGGCACTCACTATTGGTTACCGATAAACATTGATTGCTTCTTTGCCTAACTTACATCCAAGTTACAAACTATGCCTTAAAGCCCCCCTAAGGAAAGGAAAACCCCTGGAGGATATACAATAAAAGCTCAAAATTGGGTCTCCCTCCAATCAGCCAATAATAGTCAAACCAACATCTACTGGTTTAATACAAGCATACACATAATACCTCAGTCTGCCGGTGTCAAAGAAAAGCCAGGTCACATGTGCCCTCTATTCATTAACCTGCCCCAGACAATGGACGCCAGTAAGTTATACATTACATATAGTCAACCCAGTGCCAAGCACCAGCCTTCCCTTTATAATTAGCCTAGATCAGTCCCTCACCTATTACAGCTCAGCACAGGATACCTACTGTCTGACTGTCAATCAATAAACACTTCAAGGACATAATTTGGCGTTCCCTTTTCTGTGGACATAATTTGGCGTTCCATTACGCCTAATTCTGATAATATTTTAAAAGTGAGATAACTTTTCATTCCGTAAGCAATTTTTTTTCTTACGAGGTGAAATGTCATTATATTTTGCAAGGAATTCAGTGGTATAAATTTTAAAATGCAATAATTATGTATCGTGCAAATCAGGCGTTGTGTTCCTAACTGCCCGGGTTCCAGTCAGCCAAACTTTTACTGTACTATCATCTGAACAGCTGGCTAACCGGGACCCGTTCGAGTTGAACTGAACACACCAAACCCTCCCAGAATGCCCCACCCAGTTAGAAACCTCTTATATTTCCTACCAGTTATTGACATTATTGAAATCCCCCCATTGGACCCACATGTTGCTATGACGTCCCGGTTGGAGGGATTTATATCTATTCCCGCCCTCCATTCATTACCCCCCCCCCCCCCCCCCCCACCAACCCCTTACTCCCTCCCCGGTACCTCCACTACGACCCTCCAACCAGTCGCTTCCCGCTCCCAGACACTCACTGACCCACCTCTATAGGTTCCCGAGGCAACGTGGTTCCCATCTGTAGAAACCGCAACTCTGAAGTAATCGATAGAACCTCCGGATCGCGGTAGATATTCCTTTTTGTAGAGAGTTGATGAGTTTATGATACAGGGGAGGTTGTTGTGAAACACAAAGACAACGTCATCGGTACCCGAGATCAGTTTGAGTTCCCGGATCATCGCCATTGTTAGGGGGATTATTGAATCTAAAAGATAAAATAAAGTAAATTACCCTAAGATGGATTTGTTGGTGGGGCAGGTCATAAAAAAGGGGCATGGTTTTTTGGGGGAAGAATAATTATCTACATTTTTAAAATAAATATCTGTTTAACGGCAGTGAATATATTTTTGAATATTATTTGAAGTAGGCCCTATAATATTCGAAGCGCAATATAAATAATTATAGCAATTTACTGCAGTGTTCCTGATTGTTACGAGGTATATACTGTCTATTTTGCGAAAGTTATGTTTATGTCACCAGCAATCACATTATTCATAAATCGAATTCGCTTCCACTTCCTTCCACTTTCCGATTCGCTTCCACCTGCACTGAATTCATTCAAGGACTTGGTTGCAGCTGCATCAACCTCGTGATGTGCAACTTTCTCCGCTCGTACGCTATCCCCACCTGATTTCACGCACCGAGGAAAGAATGTAGAATGAATGTAACTAGTGAATGTTAAAGAATGTAACTGGTAGAATATCGCGAATCGGAAATAAACTCACAAGGCGAACTTACTTTTCGAAGGGGCCTAATTTTTTATTGCACATTGATGGTTTGGGATAAACTGAAACCATTTGGATTGACAGTGCACGGATCTGTGGATGGATATAGTCGAAAGATTGTTTGGTTGAAAGCAAGTCGAACGAACAACGACCCCTTTACTGTGGCACAGTATTATCTAGATATGGTGGAGGAGTTAGGTGGAACGCCTCACATTGTTAGAAGCGATAAAGGCCCCGAAAATGTTAACGTCGAAGCAATACATCGATATTTCAGATCCTTCAATGATGACCAATTATTACAGAAGTGCTCAGCTACCTACCTATATGGAAAGAGTACAAGAAACCAGAGAATCGAAAGTTGGTGGTCCAAGTTTCCGGTGTTAGGTATGAGTGAGTGGCTAGATCATTTTGTGGAAGTTGAAGTTGGTGGGGTGGTGGACTTCTCGAATTATTTTCATATTGAAGTCGTTAGGTTTGCTTATTTAGATATTATTTAGATTTCCTACAATCCGTATTGGATAAAATAGCTGTGCGCTGGAACAGCCATCGCCTCCGAAGTAGTGGTCTTGCTTCGCCAGCAGGAAAACCCGAGATTCTGTATACATACGAGCCAAACTATATACACCCAGTCAGCAATGATGATATACAACTTATGAAAGTATTTACGACCCAAAAGCCCAAGTTTGTTGACGTTATCAGTTCACTTTGCGATGACTATTTAGCCAATACTCAACCAGATGATCATGGTATAATACGACCAGAATTAGGTTCTACCCTGCACGAATGTAAAAATCTTACATTGTATTTGATCAATAGTATTCAAGTAGATCTTGATGATATGTAAATTTAATATTCAGCAGAATTAAAACCCGTTATCGCTGTAGACTGTTTCTTCTCCGGGCAGATCATTATTGTTTGTTGATCCACCTGCCCCTACTCTGCTTTTAAATCTAATTAAATCTTATTTTTGAAATTTATAATGGTTTCTATATAGTAGGCTCAGGCCTATGATTTCTGTGCATTATATCAAAAGTATTTATAAAAAAAATTTAAGTGAATTAAAAGTTAAATACGTACATTTGGGTTTAATTTATATTCATAAATGACATCACTGTCATAAGGGGGCGGGGTGTGGGGGGGGGGGGGGGGTGGTTGTATCCTCTGACATATTCTCATAACTGAGCCTCGTGCTGCGCGAAGGACCCACAAATGTTTTTCAACTGTAACCGGGTATCTTTTACATGATATTATAACACTGTTTTTAAACAATATAAGCAATAATTCCGTTTAAAATAACAGTTATTTATATGGCAAATTATTAAAATTACGAACAAACAATCACGAAAACTGACCGATATTACAAAGAAAAATATTTATTGATGATTTAAAAATTATAATCTAATCATGTATATAAGTGTAGAGGTATAGTATGTTCTAACAGTTGCATTATATAAACAGTTATATTGTCTAAACTAACAGTAATACAGTATTCTCAAGGCAATGCAAACCCCAATGTATTCAACATATCCTCCATGAGACGGTCACAGAATACTTTGCTGGGCCCCAACAAATAACGGTCATTTATCGGAAAATGAATTGTTAACGCACATGTGTCCGCATGTACACGTCTTGCGCAATCTGATGTATGGTAAAATTCTAACTTTCCTTCACCTGAAAAATTAGGAAACCGAGACCCCGAACCGAACTGAAGCACATCACCCAAAGTAAGTGTGATTGAATTAATCCCAACTTTGAGCAAGTCATTGACATCGGCTTTCATTTCACCTTTATCAATTTTCTTCAAAAAATGATAATATTTGAATGTGGGGCGAGCCACGAAGTGAGTGAGCCTTAGCGTAGTGGTACCATTAATCAACCTGTCGTTCTGTCGTTCTGTCGTTCTGTCGTTCTGTCGTTCTGTCGTGTTCAATTTTAAACGTTAATAACTCGGCCAATCTTTGATGAAATCTATCCAAACTTGGTACACATGTTGTTTGGCAAAAGTTTAGAAATTTTCCAAGTAGAATTTCCGTGTGGCCTTCGAGAAGCTAAGATAATAGCAGTTAATTAGTTAATTAAGTTGATTGCGGTGAAAACGCCATTTTCAACCTGCCTTTTAAAGGAAATTAATTGTTTTACAGTATAAGATTTAAATAATTATACTTAAAAATTATACAGATATAATCCCCATACGCCATTCTATTATAGTTTTTAATTAGTTTAAGTGATTTGCTTTAATAAATGTGTCTTTAATTGATCTAAACGTAATTAAACCGCACAATTATTGAGTACAAATTTAATCCTTCCCATTATTGGTCAAGTCTCTGCTGGTGTGGAGCTAGCTGCTGGGAGTTGTGGCTGTAGACTAACCTGAGAGGAATTGTAATAGAGGCAACCAGTATTGCTATTCCAGCCCAATCACTGAATTGTGTTTATTATAGGCTGGACGGGCCGCATAACCGTTCGACTATTACTACTATTGCTATCTCAGTTAAATGACAGATATAATAACATAAATACAATCCATGGCATGGCTGTTGTAGGCTTCTGAAATAGTTTATTCCACAATGTATATGTAATTAACGAAAAATACACTAATAGTGTTGTAATTAATAATGTTGTAGGTAGGCCTATGATATCAATTATAAAAGAAATAAGTATATGTCTGGTTATTTTTTAATTGAATTTTTGCAAAGTAGTAAAATTAATGTTCTTAAAAATAATATTATTATTTTATATGTAACCTAGGAAATTAGCTACATTTTTTCGCTGCAGCTTTAAGAGTGTACATTGATTTAATATTATTTCAATACCCATATTACTACATCGGCATAAGATGCGTTGGCGTTGTATCACACATCTCCACATATCACACATCTCCACATAGATGTATCAACAGTTACTCGCACAGTTTCGAAACTTCGCATAGTTATAACTGTATAAAGATCGTCAGTCTGCGTTTAGGAAAAATATTTTATGACAAAACAGGACAAGCGACGAGCGCAACGAGGCATATAATGAAGACGAGTACTGCGTTGACTAAATTATTATATAAACCACCTGGCTTCACATATTGATCGCATCCCTAGTTATTATTATTATAAAGATCGTCCTAGCCTGCGTTTAAGAAATATATTTAAATACAAAACAGGACGAACGCAAAGAGGCTTATAATGAAAACGAGTACTGCGTTTATTATATTCCTATAAACCACCTGGCTTTGCATATTTAACGTGCGATTGGAAATAAGTTCGTGCTACCCTTCCGTGGGTGGTAGATGTCGCGGTTATGTATTGGTGGTTGGGAAGGGTGGGGGGGGGGGGGGATTAAAAGGGGTGAACACGTACTGTCCCCCTTTCTTTGATTGATTGGTGGTGTGGGTAAATTTCTCAAAACCTGATTTTGTGATACAGTCGCTGCATTTTAATTTGTATATAATAACTAGGCCTCGTGCTGCGCGAAGTCCCCACGAACGTGTTATCTCTGTCTCCTTCTCCCGTTCGCGAGATCTTTCAGCCGAGTTGTAAACTGGTTTAAAGCAATTCTTTGCTTCTTGATATGTCACATTAGCACACAGCACACCAAAACTTCTCAATCCTTCCTGATATTGTTCTATTTCCTCTGATACAGAACTTACGACGATGTGTCGACTCAACAAAGACAAAATGGGGTTTTTGTCAGCAATTGTAAGAGATGAACTTGATTGACAAATCCCCATATCAAACCTATCATCAAAGTTGTCCAGAGAGAGCCTCCCTAAATTCCGTATCGCTTGATGACTGAGCAATTGTTTCAATCTTCTGAAGACATTCTTCATTACGAGGAATTTCGTCGATCGTAACTGTAAATTCATCTAGAGCTAGAACTGCATTAGCTATTGATTGAGTGAAAAAATGTGGGCCTGGGGCGCCATTAATAAGACCAATAGCCGTCAGTTGGCCCAGTATTTTATATTGTGCCTTCTTGTCAAAGTTGTGACGGAAGGTATAATGCGGGTACTCACTCACCTCGAAACATTGAAGGGGTTGATTGCACTATTCTTCATACCCCCCCCCCCCCCCCCCCACATTCACAATTCACACTATATACTTAACACCCCCCCCCCCCCCCCCCCCCCTTTACCTTCACCCCCTCCATCCTCTTGTGTAATATATAGTATGCCGAATTCTCACCTTAGAATAAGGGTTAAATCGGTGGCATGGTATTCACATCTCTTTGGAAGTAGTGGGTACGATTCCGCATGGTACGTCGCTCTTCTCCTTCTTCTCCTCCTCCTTGTCTCGTTTCGTCTCGTATCTTCTCTTGGATTTGTCATCCGCTCTCTTTCTCTCTTATTTACTATTCTCCTCTTATCTTCTATTATTATTCTCTTCATTTATTTATTCTCTATCTCTATTATTCCTTCCTCTACGATGACTAAAATTTTAAAGATGTAAACTCTAGTTGAATTATTGGTGAAAAAATTTTAGTTTTACTATAATTTGTAAAAATCTGGGCTTTAGCCCAGGGAACAAATTATTATTTCCCCAATCCCCTCACAGAAGAATTGGGAATTGAAAATTGTAGTTTGATGACAAATTATACAACACAAGAGTTGCTATCAGGTACATACCGAGTTATAATTATGTGTGTCGACAGAGTAAGAGTAAGGTTGCTGGACTTGTCAAAGTTGAAAGAAGATTCAAATTCTAAAATTAAATATAAAAATAATGTTAGATTTAGATTCGGGAACAAAGTAATTTGGGGAAACTACGGTTTATTTTACTATGCAGTACTTCCAACACTGAATATAGAGTAAAGATTAATTATTGATTATGTACATTACATTACCAATTATGATTCGGGGGCACCCCATTTATTTACTTACACCCTTCCTTACTTACCGATGTGACATGTATTGGCTCAACTGCATGTGGAATATATTATTAATAAATAAATATAATATATTTTCATGTTTCTTCTATCAGAATCTATCAGATCTAAATTTGTAACATGTCATAAATGGCATATACTACAAAATGATTGATTAAAATAATGAAAATGACAAATAAATATACTAGTACAGTACTAATATACTAACTATTGTATTTTTAGGATAAATGTTATGAGAATCCGTGCGAGTTCAAATTCGAAAACCACTTATGGAGGATCCTTGCAGTTACAGTGCTGTTAAAAACTGCGTTGAACAATGCACTGAACAATTGAATTGAACAACTGCAATTTAATAGTTAATTTTATTCACTTCAGAATTAGATAATTAACCAAGCATTGCGGCAACTTTATACATACGCTATTTATAAACCTGTACGCGCTTTTATAGACCTTCAGCAGTTTAACCTGCCGAAATTTATATGTCTTTATTG